>PITA01005292.1:0-112380 GCA_004023965.1 Spilogale gracilis
AAACTGAGGGACTTGGAGGGCGGGGGTGGGGGGATGGGAGAGCCTGGTGGTGGGTACTGAGGGCACCTATTGCGTGGAGCACTGGGTGTGGCGCATAAACAATGAATCTTGGAACACTGAAAAAATAAAATAAATTTGAAGTAAAAAAAAATTCCTGCTACAAGATGAAAATTTTGAATGAAAATTTGAAATATCAAATTTTTGAATCCTGACCAACAGGACCAGAATTAGTGAGGGAAACAGTGAGTTGCACAGGCTGGGTCAGATGCTGCCTTTATGTGGGCCTTGTGCTGGCTGTGTCCAGACGCACCCACCTCATTCTCCACCATCTAGCCGGCCCCAGGAACTGCTTGGTATCCCCGAAGCACTACTTTGCTGTGCTGTCCCCCCACCCGCAATTCTCTCCCAGCTTCTTTCTCCATTCTTCATCTGGATCATTTATTTATTTACTTATTTATTTATTTTATTTTATTTTTTCAGTGTTCCGAGATTCATTGTTTATGCCTGAATCCTTTAGAATGCCCTGAAACTCAGCTCAGGCAGTCTCTCCCCTGTGCCCAGGCCTGGTGAGGATAGCCTCTGTGTCTCCCCCGCCCGCCCTGCCTGTCACCTGGCCTCTGCTCCTTCAGCGTGGAATGTTGACTCGTTCATCTATGCATTCTTTTTTTTCATAATTTATTTTTTATTTTTTCAGTGTTCCAAGGTTCATTGTCACTGCACCACACCAAGTGCTGCTTGCAGTACGTGCCCTCCTTAATACCCATCATCTCTGCATTCTTAACGCCCTTCTTGGGGGCTGCTGCAGATTAGGCTTTGATCGGCTCTGGATGACCAATGAATAGAATGGACAAATGAAAGAATAACAGGGCTATGGGTCATATCCCATTTCAACTAAAACTTTAATGACCAAAACCAAACAAAAGCCCTGAAGTTCCTCTGACCCAGATGAGTCCACATGTACGCTGCTAGCCCCATAGACTGCTGCAATGTTTGGGCCCCATAAAGAGATTCTAACAGTCTTTGAAACGCTAGGCAATGGAATTTGACCTATACTTTTTAAAAACACTTTTTTTTTCCTGAATAAAGCTCTTCAACTAAAAGATAACATAGGAAGAGGGAGACCGTGTTGGCCAATCCTCTCCAAATAAGGCAAAACCCAACTTTCCTTTATTTTTAGCAATGATTTTCTCAACTGTGAGAAGGCACAGTTCCATGAACCAGCCTTGCATTTTGGTCCAACAAACCCACCAACTTCCAGAAAAGTTTCAACAACTCATAAAGATTTGAATGTCCATGATAACTCAACCACCCCTTTGAGAGATGGGGCCCCAGACATAGCCTGAAACATGAGTTGGGGCCTAGTCTCTCTGTCCCCAGGACAGCTCCCCAACCAGACTGGCCATTGAGGCCCCCTGAGCAAGCCTCCTCCAACACCTGGAGAAATTCAGTTTTGCATTTCCCTGAAGTTTGGTGGACCTGACAGCAGAACATCTTTAAAAATTCACATTTTCTGGATGATCTGACCAAACACTAAGAAAAAAGGCAGTCCATTAACTTCCTGGAGACCCCTGGAGAACCCAGCCCACAGCCGAGGACCTGGAGAAGGTAAAAGCACTCCATCATTACTAACCATGCCCTCACTGTCCTCATCTCCACAGACTGGCCTGGTTCCCTATAACCTGAGCAGGAGCCACCTAGCACCAGGATGGCCAGAGGGACATGCCTGGGGCCTCCTCTGATCAAGTCAGGAGCACTCAGTCAGGGCCTGTCCACCCATCTGGAAAATGGGGGTAATGTCAGGATGAGCTAATCGATGCAAAAGCCAGAAAGCCTGCTGTCTTGTCGTCTCTGTTTCCAATATGATTTTTATGGCCTCCAAGATGGTGACTCCTTGTATTCTTTCTCTGCCACGGGCTCCTTTTTCTCCTCAAATTCCTCTGTGTTTGGCTAAGAACAATGTGTTTTTCCTACATTTGTCAAGTTGCTCAAAATTCCTAATGCTCATTCATGTTCTTTCCAAGGATTAGCAGAACATCCCTTGCTCATCTTTCACCACACTCCCTCCGCACGTGGGGTAGAAATTCTACTTGAGTAGAGCCCTGGCTATTGATGCCCATAAAATGGAGACTTTGGCGAGACTCACTTGCATGGGGCAAAGTGGGAATGAGGCTGAAAAGCAGGCCTGAGCATCTTTAATGATGTGCAGAAAGAGAGGGGCCCCTGCCTGCATGGGCAGATGTGCACAGCTGTTAATGGAGAAGCCCCTAAGACTGCGACCAGCACAGAGTAACGGATACCCTCAAATGCTTCCTAGCAGAGTTAAGAATTTTTTGTTGATCGTGCCTTTGAACTAAGGTCATTTAAGTATACAACAGATGTTCCTCTGAGGGAAACAGACTTATAAAGTCAGGAACACAGAAGAGACCTAATGGTTTACTGGGGGTGGCGTATTAAGTTCATAGCAGTTTAACTCCTTTCAATGTTAAACAAAACAATGACGCAATTTTATGCACAATAAAAACCTGTCAAAACAATCATCCTGGGCAGCGGAGGTCCTTTCAGTCATTCTTCTTCTAAAGATGAACTGAGGGCACAAGTGATGGACATTTCTGGCTGCTCCGTGTGCTGAAGGCAATCCGTGTGGCAGCCTTTAAGGTTGAATCATTGGGGATGGTCAGAGGCTGCAACTTGGGAGTGAGGCAGGGAGGGGGCAGGCGTAGCATTAAAAGACAGAAAATTCATGGTCTGTGTGGCTTATAGGCCTTGCTAGCCTTCCACAGGTGGAATCCGCAGTCACCTGGGAGGTGAAGTTGGTGGGGAGCTGGGCAAATCCCATTCCCATAGCTGCCTCCATGTGTCGCACTCCATCATTAGAGCTTTATCAGTCTGACCACAAATAGTTTCTGAGTGCCTGCTAAGCATCAGGCTCCAACACCAGGGTTCAGCATCAACCCCTTCAGGGTCCTTAATGGAAATGTGGTTCTCTCTGGGAGAAGTCCTGGAGCAGAGCGAATGAAGACTGGACTTGAATTCAGATCAGAGGCTGAAACCTAGTCCTGGCTTTTATTAGCTGTGTGACCTTGGGCAAGTTGCTTAACCTCTCTGAGCTTTTATATCCCATTTATGAAATGGAAGTGGTCATACATCACAAGATTATTGTTAGGCTTGAGTAAAAGAAATGGATGAAAATTCTCAGTATGATTCCTGGGACAGAGTGGAGGTTTCACTTCCCTTCTGAGGGAAGAGCTAGGTAGCATTCTGTCTTCAGGGAGTTTATGGTTTAGATGGGCAGACAAACTCATGTGTGCAGAGGCATTGATTCTGCTGGACCTTAAGAATGCAGGTGCTTTAAAAGCTGAGCAGAAGGCAGGCCACTTGGATTGGGGTACTGGCGATGGGTCCCAGGAGGCATAGGCCTTGAGTTGGGGCCTGTTGACTATGGAAAGGAGAAAAGTGGACATTTCAGTCAGGCAGAGCCCAGCAAGTTCAGATGCACTGGGAACGCTGAAGGCATGTTGGAGGCCCACAGTGAGGCAGCCAGTCTGGTGGAAGCATATGGTTCGGTGAATAACTGTTGGGAATTAGGGACTTGGGGTACAGATTGAGAAGGGCTTTTTGAATGCCAAGCTTGGCTTTTTCTGAGGCAGCCCAGACCACTGTGGCTCTTTGAACTAATGGACACTATAATAACATTTATATTCCAAGATGTGTCTAGTTCATGAATGGGGAAACCTGGCACACTCCCCTCTCTCCTGTGTCCATAGCAGACATTGCTAATCAATCTCAGCCTGGAGGCCGGGAGACAGTTTAGGAGCTGCTGTTATTATTGTCTGTGGCTGTGGGGATTTAGGTGTACACTGGGTAAATGTGTTCAGTTACTCGAGAACATGGGGAGAATAGGCTCACTGTGAGTGCACAATGATCTTCATGTCTGCTGCTCCTGGGACAGACTCTGGCTCTGGAACCTTCTTCCAGTCTCCGTGTTCGCCGTCCTGAGCAGTCTCTGGTGCCCCCTGTTGGATCCCCTGATCAGAGTGTGCCGGCTGCTGCAGCAGCTGGTGTCCAGCCACAGAGCAGGGAGAGGGGCTGGGGCTGACAGCCTGGCCCAGGCACCCCTGGGTCCGAAGTTCAGCACTGAGCAGTGAGTTGTGGTTTTCCATCTGTGCCCTCTTTGGCAACGACACACATCTGAAATGTCTGACTGTTTGGGCAGGAGCTTGGCAGGCTTGGCCCCACTTTGGGAGGGGGGGTGGAATTTTCCCAAAATGACAAACCATTTAAATTTTTCAGGACTTTCTACAGTTACCAAGGTGCCAGAAATAGAAGGCAAGTCTGCTTCACATTTTTGTAATTTCCTTCTTGATTTGCATTTCGAGCCAATTTTGATCTATGGAGATGGCAGCTCCCAGAGCTGAGTCCTGCCCCTGTAGGAATAGGAGAAGTGTGGAGACTGCTGGAGAGGAGAGGCCACCCTGCAGCCAGCCAGCTACCTCCCCCCGCCCCCCAGCATCTGTGTGGGGCTGCTTCATTCCACCCAGCCCCTTCAGAAGGGAAGGGTAGCTGCCTTCTGCTGCCTAGAGAAGCCCGAGCAGTCTGGGGAGGGTGCATGGCTGGTTTCACTCCTCCCTGAGTGTGGCGTCTCCAGCCACACTGCAGTCACTCTCTTCACCTCCATGGTCACTGTCATCTCTCCTGAAAGATGGGAACAGCTTCCTCCGTGGTCTCTCTGCCTCCTCTCTTGTCTGCTGCCTCTCTGTGTCGTGATTTCAGACAGCAGCCGGGTGGTCTATTGAAGAGCAATGCTAGTAATAGCAGAGGCTGATTGGATGGTCTTATATAGGTGCTTTGCACGCAGCAACCTGGGAGGGGGTGGCATTATCACTTTCCTCATGCCCATTTCATAGAGAAGGAAACTGAGGCATGGGTGTTTAATAGCTCCCTCAAGACTACACAGCTTGAAGTGGAAAAGCCAGGACCAGAACCCAGCTTCTCTGAGTCCAGAGTCCATGCGCTATATCCTTCTGGCTCTGCTGATGCCTCCACTCTGCTTAAAGCTGATCTCTGGCTTCCCACACTTAGAATGACAGCTGTCCCTTGCCAGGCCCTGCAGGATCTGCTGGGGGGGGGCGACTCTTGATCTCTCTCAGGCCATTTCCATCTTGCTCCTTCAGCTCTAGTGAGCCTGGAAGAGGGTTCCTGGATAAAATGAGAATGCCCAGTTAAATTTGGACTTCAGAGAAATTATGAATACTTTTTCAGTAGCTATATGTCTCATGCAAGGTTTGGGACATACTTATACTAAAGAAGTATTCGTTGCTGTCTGAAATTCAAATTTAGCTTTTGTGAGAGTGTACATGTGTGTGCGTGTACGTGCCATTAAATCTTGCACTCGGGCTTCAGCTTTTTCCATCCCTCCAGTTGCCTGGTGTGTGCCACCTGAGGGCCTTTGCTTTACTTTCCCCCCTGCCTGCAATGCTCTTCCCTCTGCTTAACTGGCTCCTCCGTGTCCTTCACATGTCAAACTAGGTATCACCTCCTCCAGGACGCCTTCCCTGACCACAAGTCTAAAGCAGAACTCCCTCATCTTCCACTACAGAGCATCTTCTTCTATTACCATGTTTTGAAATTACATGTACAGCCTTCATTAAGCCTGCCTTCCTGCCAGGGCTGTGAGCGTCCCAGGGAAGGGCTGATTCCCAGTGCCAGCAGCAGCCAGGCCCATGACACTTGCTATGCCAACAAATAGCTCTGCTTGTACCCATGTTCTTCTGGAAGCCCTCTCTCTCTCCCCTCTCCCCACTCCCCACTCTCTATTTATTCTTACAGTCCTTTTAATTTGGTTGATTCAGTGTTACTGGTGAGCCTAAGTGTGTCTGGAGCCAAACTTGATGGGTCCTCAGGAGCTCAGTTCTTGTCCACAGGGAGCTCTCATGAGTGTAGGGGACACATGGGGACAGTGAGCTTGGTGCATTGTGCTAAGTGCAGAGCTGAAGGCCTGGGTGATGACTCGTCAGGGGAGTGTCCTCCTGGCAGACTCCTATGCCTCCCACCTTCACCCTCACTCTGGGAACTGCTGGTTCTCCTGGCTCTGTCCCAGGAGAGCTTTGCAGAAATCTTAGCCCCAGGGTGCAGTAGGGGGAGCGTGTGTCCTGCTGTCTCCCCTGCCCATGCCTCCTGGAGGGTGGAGTTCGTGCTTGATTCTCTCCCTTCCCCCATCTCTTCCTAATAACCCACATCACCACTGGTTGGTTTATACTTTAGAATGCTTTGGGCTGCAAGTGACAGAATTTATGACTCAGATTACTTAAGTCAATAAGGAAATGTCTCGTTTCCCACTCCAAGGAAGGCCAGAGGCAGCGTGCACCGATCCAGCCACTCACTGATGGCTGCAGGGACCCGAGTCTCCCTGTCCCTCTGCTCTGTTGTCCTCAGTGGGGGGTGCCACGCTGGGGCAGTTCCCTGACATCCAGTGGCCACCAGTGGCCCTTGGGTCTTCGTGCCACACTGTTCTCAACCAGCCGGGGAGTGAGACAGTCAACCAGCCGTGGCACATCTGTGCCTAACCTCAGTCTCACAGGGACAGTGGCATACTCTAGACCACTCACAGGTATAAGGGAAGTTCCTTGTTCTTATTCGCTTAGGACAGAGGTTTCCAAACTGCCTTGGTGATGGCACCCTTAGTGTCTCAGAGATCTTCATAGCGTCCTAGGCCAAAAGAAATAGTCAACAGTTCTCTTTATTAAGTACTTAGGTACAAACTAATTAGGTCCAAAATTAGCAGTAATTAAAAAAGTAATGCATTGGGATGCCTGGGTGGCTCAGTTGGTTGGGCGACTGCCTTTGGCTCAGGTCATGATCCCGGAGACCCAGGATCGAGCCCCACATCAGGCTCCCTGCTTGGCGGGGGGCCTGTTTTTCTCTCTATCACTCCCCCTGCTTGTGTTCCCTCTCTGGCTGTGTTTCTCTCTGTCAAATAAAATCTTAAAAAAAAAAGGTAATGCACATAAACTGAAAAAATAACATCTTTTTATAGCATTCTTAATTAGCCATAGTTATTTACTGAAAGGATTATGTGTCTTTGGGTCCCTACATAACTTCTCCAACCTGAGAGTTAGACTGGACACCACCATTCTTTTTTCTTATTTCCATTGCTTTCTGTGTAATATTTGATTTTTATGATAGCAACACTGAAAACCTGACTTTACCAAGATATGGGGTCATTCATGTTAAAACCATGAAGTACCTTGAACAAGTAGTTTGTGTGATTCTGATAGATGTCACTGTGCTTCTCTCGAAAAACCAAAATGTCACTTACTGCTAGGGTGAATGAGGGACACACGTTGGGGCACCTCAGTGTGTGGTTTGAGAACCACGGACTTAGGGTAATTATTGTGCCTCCCTGAAGTTGGCCCCAGGGAGATCAGTATCTGAACAAAATTAAGGTCCTGTTTTGAAAGAGGAAGAGAGGGAGTGGGTTCTGGATGGGTGGCACAATCCACTGAGGTGGACAGTATGACTGTCACCTCAATGTTGAATTTCAAGCCATCAAGGAACGGGGACGACCCTTTAAAAGCTACTTCCTGACGCGCCCCACTGCCGTTGCTTCATTCTTGTTACGTAGTGTCATTTCACTTGGTTTCAGTGGGTCACTCTGTCCAGCACATCAGTAGCGGGCTCCAGGATTCTTCATCTCTTTTGTGACAGGCTGGGGAAGCCTCTGAGCCCCTCCCAGAAAAATGAGGAGTAGACTTATGTTCACATGCTGCTTGGCCCTAATCCACTTTGTCATTTTAGGAACATTCTCTGACCACCCTCAACCTCTACTTCTGGTTGAGATCTATGAAATGCTGACAGGCTTTCCCATGTGGTCTCCTCCAGGACGACATCCTGCCCTGGCATGAGGGGCTGCCTGGGGTGCTGAGGACAACTTTTCACTAGAGCCATGACCCCTTCCTCCACAGAGCTGAACTGTCCCCTGAGCCACCCAGCCATTCATTCTGGGCTGTTCTGGCTTGGCTCAGTGGCTGGCCCTGGTCACAGGGCACATTTCTGACCCTGGCCTCTTCTCTCCAACCTCAGCCCAGAGAGGATTCTGTCTTGATCTCCCTGCCAGCTTCCACCACCTGGAGCTAGGGATCTGGCTCCCGGCTCACCAGAGCCCTGGAGGAAATGTCTGCACGCTGAGTCAGCGAGGCCTGCAGGTACAGTTCCTCTGGGCTACTACACATGCTTATCAGAGTGCAGTGTCCTTGTTCCCCAGTGAGTGAGTTCAGACAATCTCTTTCCGGAGATTATGTTCCCAAGCCTCCGTGCAGCCCCGGGCTTTGATAACCACCTGGTGAAGTGGCCTTCAACTCCCCTCTTGGGGAAGCTTCGTGTCATGTTTCGGAGCTGCCTGCCCGAGCTGGGGGTCAGATGTCAGATGAGCGAGTGCTGGTCACCGCCTGGGCCAGACAGAGACAGGGTGAGGCTGCAGCCCCATAACTCACGCCCCCATGGCCAGGAGCGTCTGCTCTCTCTCCTTGGAGCCATGTCCACCGTCCAGGCCATCCTCGGATTGTGTTGGTATGTACGCTTTACAGCCAGCAAAAGGGGTCCATCCATCAGACCTTTTGTGTACTATTGGCTTTATGTCAGGCAACCTTTTTCAGATGTGTCAATGTATAATTATATTCAATCCTCATCATAACTTGATAGAGGTAATTTAATTTTCTTCATTCCCATTTTTCAGATCATAGGAGCAAGACAAACCAGTTAAATACATTCCCAGGAGCACTCTATTGGCAAGTGGGAAGGATGGGGTAGGAGTTAAGGCGATTAGACCCCCTCGCCCCGGATCCCTGCCTCCTATGCTGACAGCCTCGGCCGGGCTGCGGGCCTTTGTATCCACTACCAGGGCCCTGCCTGACCAGGGAAGACCTGAGGTCACCCCCTGGTGGCAGAGATTCTGAGACCTGCACTTCTAATCTCCTGGGCCCAGAGCTCTTTCCAAAGAGTTTAAAGTTTTGTGTGGGTTTTTGTATGTTTGTTTGTTTTTTTAATTTCGTGGGGAAGATGGCCTTTGAGGGGTGGGAGAGACAGGGAAATGTTTGGTGCTTGGAAACCCCAGAACTGATAGTGGTGGCAAGATTAACTGGACTCAGAGCAACGAGGTCTGTGGTTGAGGGCTCCTTGCTCACTCGCACTGAGCGCAGTGTGGTGAATCCTCTGTTTATCAAGTGTAAACTGGTTCATTCTTCACAGAGAAGATTGGGTAACAGAGACCAAGAACCCTAAAGATGTTCCTACACTTTACCCAACAGGACCATTTCTAGGAATCTGTCTGAGGGAAATCTTTTGAAATATAGGCAAAGCTTTTCAGGGTATTACTTTTGCAATACCACAAGATAAACAAACTCAGGGGAACGCTCACATAAACTCTGGTTCATTCCAGGGAAGGGAGACCGTGCAGCCTTTAAAAATGGTGTTTAGGAAGAAAGTCAGATGGAAGGAGAGAAATCCTGCTGATTTAAGGTTGAGCCAAAGGTGGAGGCAGGGGAAGTGAGCTCAGAATGACAGAGTGACAAATACTTTAGCATCTCAGTTATTTGGAAAGAAAAAAATGAACAAAGGGAAAAAAGACTGGAAGGAAAATCCTATAATATTGATTGCTCCTCTCAGCAGTTTTCCGTTTGTATGGTTTTCTACAGATTTAGCTCTACTTGTGTTGCTGGAAAAAATAACCAATCTACCAGCCATAACAATAAATAGAAGTGAACATTCTGGGGGGTCGTGCCTCTCCAGACCCGGAGGTCAAGGGCAGCCCAGCCCTCTCTGCTCCTACAGGGGCCTAGGGAAGGGCCAGGGACCATCAGAAGCACCATGCTGAACTGACCCAGAAGCCTCGCTGCCCCAGTGTTGGGGGTAAGGAGAGGGGGTCGTGCTCCAGCGCACCGTCACCAGAGCGAGTAGTGTGCTCACCTGAGTGGGTTGGGATGGCTCCTTCGTGCAGCCCACTGAGCTGACTTTGCCTGTTGCTTGGAGAGGGCCCAGGAAAGAGCAGGCCCACCGAGTGGGGCTCCAGCTGGCTGGCCAAGAGTTGACCTATAGTTAGGCTTCCTTTCTTCCCTTCTGCAAAGCTGAACAAAATCTGTGTTGCCATCAAAAGTGCTGCACATTGAGTGGGTGGGAAAAAGCAGAGCCTCCAGGCCAGAAGCGGTCTGAGTTCAGGTCTGGTTAAAAGTCCAAAGAGATGGCTGGAGAGTCAGGGGAAACCTCCTGTGTGGCCCAGGACACCCAGCAGCTCTGGGCTGGGGTGAGTCCACCAAATCCAAGCCACAACTCCCCCTGCACACCCACCTCTTGCGGACCTGAGCGTCCAAATGATTTGCCCCTCAGGCAGGCTACTGGCTTGGGGAATGAGTGGGCAGAGCCTACACATAAGAGACTCCAAAAGGTCCTGCTGCCTCATTAATAATCATATCTTCCGTCTTCTGAGTGTCTGTCTTGCCGTGGTGCACCCTGCCCCGGAGACTACTCAGATGTCTACTCAGGGGTCAGTTGGATGAACGGCGGGAACAGCCTCGGACCGGCCCCAACCCTTGGTCTGCTGCCTGGGGGAATCAATCTTGAACAGCAGGCCAGGCTGGGGAGGAGGAGTTGGCCTCCAGAAGAGTCACAGGGTGCTAAGGAAGGCCCCAAAGGGGCCGGGGCCAGTGGCATGACTCTCCACGTGGCAGGGTTGACAGTGAGGCTCCACTGGGTAGAAACTTGAGCTCTCCATGGCTCTCCTCTGCTGATGGGACTTCTGTGTTCTGCTCATTCCTGAGCCTCCTCTCCACCCACCCACAGACTCACAGCCAGAGTGGTGTCTCCAGCCCTGGCGCTGTGCAGATGTGCGCCTAGGCCCCACGCTGCCCCCTGCTCGCCCTGCTGCCTCGGTCTCCGCGCTGGAGTCTTAACTCCCCCGCAACCCCCAAGGAGCAATCTCAGGTTTCCTTTGCTGGATCTTGTCAGGACTTCTCTCTCCGTGGTGGCTGGACTGGCCCGCTCAGCTATGCCTGGCATGCATGTGGTCACGGGACAGTCATGGAGTTACTTGGTGCTGGTTATTTTGGTTTTGTGTTTTGTTTGTTACTGTTTCTTGATACTGCTTAGATGAGACAGGGATGTGGTTATGTAAGAAGTGTAGGGACTTTTGGCTGTTGGTGGCAAGGAAACTCACAGCACAGGGCTTCAGTCCTTCTGCCTGCTTTATCATAGAAGCTGCTATTTATTGAGTGCTTACTGTATACTCCAGCCACCCTCATCCTGTTTCCCCTAATTCTCAAAACAACCCTACAAAGTAGGTGTTTTTGGATCACTCATTCACACCACAACTCTTGGACAGGAAAGACAGAGTCTTTCCTGTCTGCTAGGCATTCTTACCGCCCCTGTTGTAACGTGCAGTGACCCAGGCTGAGCCTCTGGTTCACTGGTTGACTTCTCCAAAGCAATCAGGGCAAAGAATGAAGGGAGGTGAGTGAGGCCTGGTGGGAGTAAGATCAGAGGTAGGGAGGCCTATGAGTGTGTCAGGCTGGTGAGTCTGGGGATTGCTGCTGAGAATGAGACCCTCAGGAACATGGCTTAGAACCAGCAGGTGTGTGTGTGATGATTGATTGAGAAGGGGCATAGCTCTGGAAGACAACACAAGCACTGGGGTCTGCTGGAAATGAGCCCAGTTCATTTTTACAGGGTCCCCAGACGTTCATTGAACAGAATGAACACAAAAGGAAGAGCTGAGAACACAGGAACAACTGAGACTGAATTTGAAGTCATGAAATTTGTTTTATTAGATTTGACTTTCTTAAAAGCTCCCTGTAAGGCTCAGATTACTCCCAGTCCCCATTTCCATCCAAAGGTCTTAGTGGACACATACCAGGTGCTTGGGCCTGAGCCCGTTGCTCTGGGGAGGGAGGGAGAGAGAAAGCAAGCATGGAGCCTGCACACAGGGGTTACAGCCCAGGCGGAGGTGACAAGACCAATATGTGCTTCCATGTGCCATGGACTGGAGAGCTCACAGATGACTCCATGGAGGAGGTGGCCCCTGGGTTGGGCCTTAAAAGTAGGGTAGGAGTGGGCACCTGGGTGGCTCAGTTGGTTGAGCAACTGCCTTCAGCTCAGGTCATGATCCTGGAGTCCCTCCTGGGATGGAGTCCCGAATCAGGCTCCCTGCTCAGCAAGGGGTCTGTTTCTTCATCTGACCTTCCCCCTCTCATGCTTGCTCTTTCTAATTCTCTATCTCAAATAAATAGGGTGCGTGGGTGGCTCAGTGGGTTAAAGCCTCTGCCTTTGGCTCAGGTCATGCTGTGACCAAGGCGCGCATCGGGCTCTCTGCCCAGCAGGGAACCTGCTTCCTCAAATAAATAAATAAGTTCTTAAAAAAAGTAGGGTAGGAGCTAGATTGGTGAGACAGAGGTAAGGATATGCAGGGAGAAAGCACAGCATGAGAACAGAAGGGACTGTTTTAAGCATGATTGTTGCGGGCCAGGGTCTAGCTCGAATGGAGTGGAGGAGGGTGTGTGTGCTTTTTACCTTTCCAGTAATTAAATGTAATTGACATATAGTTTAGTTTAAAAGTTTAAAAAGTTTAGTTTAAAGTTGAAGTTGTACAGCATAATGACTTGACTTACATAGGTGGTGAAATTACTACAGTAAATTTAATGTTCATCATCTCATACAGATACCAAAAAAAAAGTAAAAGAAAAAAAATTTTTTCTTTGTGACGAGAACGCTTTTTTTTTAAGATTTTATTTATTTATTTGACAGAGACAGATCACAAGTAGGCAGAGAGGCAGGCAGAGAGGGAGGAGAAAGCAGGCTCCCCGCTGAGCAGAGAGCCTGATGCGGGGACTCAATCCCAGGACCCTGAGATCATGACCTGAGCCGAAGGCAGAGGCTTTAACCCACTGAGCCACCCAGGAGCCCTGTGATGAGAAATCTTAACAACTTTCCCATATGCCATATAGCATATAGTCACCTATAGTCATCTTGTGCATTACCACCCTTATTTATTTATCTTCTACTAGGACTGATTTATCTTCTAACTGGAAGTTTTTCCCTTTTGCCCACCTTCCTGCAATGCCCTGCCCTGCACTCCTGCCTCCTTCCAAGTCTGATCTCCTTTTCTGTGACTTTGATTTTTCCTTTTTTGAGATCGCATATGTAAGTGATATTGTATAATATTTGTCTTTTTCTGTGTGACTTATTTCAGTGAGCATAATGGTTCTTGTTTATGGCTGAATAATATCCCATTGTATGTATCTACCTCATTGTCCACAGACACCTAGTGGTTTTCACAGCTTAGCTGCTGTAAATGATGCTGCCGTGAGCTTCGGGGTGCAGATATCTCTTCAACATAGTCATTTCCTTTTCTTCGGATCTATTTCTAGAAGTGGAATTGCTGGGTCCTATAGTGGTTCTATTTGTAGACTTTTGAGAAGCCACCATCCTTTTTTCCATAGTGGCTGCACCAGTTTGCACTCCCACCAGCAGTGCACGAGGGTTCCCTTTTACCCACATCCTCACTGACACTTCTTATCTCTTGTCATTTTCATGGGCATGAGGTTTTGATTTACATTTTCCTGATAATTAGTGGTTGAGCACCCTTTCATGTACCACTTGGCTATTCATACGTCATTTTTGGGAGAGAAATATCTACTTAGTTCTTTCTCCTTTAAAAAATTTGATTATTTGGGGTCTGTGTTCTTTGAAAGCTTTAAGCTAAGATGTTCCCGCTGAGAAGGAAAAGCAGAGTCCCAGGTTCAATCTAAAGAGTAGGAAACAACCTGTCTTAAATTTCTTGCCTCTCATTCCCACCTGGGAAATCATAGGTGGAATTCCTTTCTGGTGAACTGCCCATGCTCTTCCAATTACCTACAAAGATCAAGAGGCAGTGTGAAAGGGGCACTTGGGTGGCTCAGTCAGTTGAGTGTCTGCCTTCGGCTTAGGTCCTGGGATTGAGCCCCTCATCAGGCTCCCTGCTCAGCAGGGCATCTGCTTCTCCCTTTTCCTCTGTCTCCTGCTCCCCCTGCTTATGCTCTCTCTCTTTCTCACATAAATAAATAAAATGTTTAAAACAAACAAAAAAGAGGTAGTATGACATAGTGGCTATGAGGTCAGCCTCCAGAGCAGAGAGACTTGGGTTCTAGTCCTGGCTGAGCTACTTCTCAGTGCTGTACCATAGACATATTGTTTAGGTTCTCTGCATCTTAATTTACTCAGCTGTTTAAAGGAGATAAAGGAGATGATGAGAACTTCTCTTTCACCCAGTTGTTGTGAGGATCAAGTGAGATATAATGCTAGAAGTTCCAGTGTCTCTGTGGCTCAGACTGTGTGGAGTCACATTCAAGGAAGCCCAGTCTGAGAGCCAAAAGTAACTTAAAAAGTATTTCAGTCTTCATGCACGTCTTGAACAACCTCCTAGGAGCCTGTGGTGCTCATACATTTTTTTTTTCATCATTACAGAGATAGTGCTCACAAAGCACTTATCACAGAGCCTGGCTCTTTAAGAACTCAGTGCATTCTATTAGTATTAGGAAACATTGTGGGGGTGGTGCCGGTGGGGGGGTTCAGTTTGTTGAGCTTCTGCCTTCTGCTCAGGTCAGGATCCCAGGGTCCTGAGATGGAGCAGGGAGCCTGCTTTTCCCTCTCCCTCTGCCTGCTGCTCCCCTTACTTGTGCACTCACTCGCTCCTTCCCCCCCTTCCTTTCTGTCAAATAAATAAATAAATATTTTTTTTTAAAAAAAAAGGAAACACTGTGAAAACACATAGTAATTGTTCAAAAATTGGAGCTCAAAAATATAATCAGCTAATACAAATAGTACTTTTTCTCCTAAAAATATTAAATAACTGAAAACCATTATTTAAACCTTGAAAGCTTCTTAAAAGTAATGCCCCTAATGCTTTAGTTCCATTGATCTGCTTCCTGAAATGGTGTCAAGATCAGCAAGGGAAATTCTCTCCTCCTGCCAGCTCCAGCAGCCTTTCTAGTTCCCTTTGCCACTCCTTGTACCTGAAACCACAGTGAGCAGAACAGGCTGGGCCCCCAGGACAGGCTGGGCCCCCAGAACAGGAGGGCCCCCAGGACAGGAGCAGCCCCCAGGACAGGAGGGCCCGCAGGACAGGCTGGGCCCCCAGGACAGGAAGGACCCCCGGGACAGGAGGGGCCACCACCAGAAATGATTTCCGGGTGGGAGTAGGCAGGCAAAGAGTCCAAGTGATTTGCTACTTGTGTTTTATTGGAGTTGGTTGGAGTCTTAACTGAGAAGAATTGTGTGAGGCTAGAATACAGAACTAGAGTCATTCATTCATTCATTCACCAACCCTTCACTGAGTAGCTCCTTGTAACTGATGGTGGCAGACTCTTTTCCAAAGATAGCGACATTTCTATATTTATTCCAGCCTACATGCTTCCTTACAGTGTGACTGTCACTCTTTCCACTGAGAAGTGGGTGCCTATGTTTGTTTCCCTTCAGCCTGGAAGTGTGTGTGTGGCTTCCTTGAACAACAGAGTGCAGGGGAGGTGGTGCTGTATGATTTACAATTTTAGGTCATAAAAATGGTACAGATTCCTCTTGTGTTTGTCTGTCTGACTCTCTGTCTCTTCTTGGATGCTTGCCCTTGGCACCCAACCACCCAGAGGAAGCCGAGGCCACGTGGAGGGGCCCAGCTAGTGCTTGGTCAGTAGGCAGCATCAATCCCAGCCGTTGTGAATGGTCCTTCTGATGGTTCTCAACTCTAGCTAAGGCCCCAGATGCAGGAGGGGCCGCCAGGACAGAAGGGGCCCCCAGGCGGGGTGGGGGTGGTTCCTGCTGTGGTAAATTCCTGGCTTCTGGAAATGTTGGACACAATAGATAACTGTTGCTGTTTTGAGTCCCTGATTTTCGGGACAGTCCGTTATGTGGCAATAGATTGCTGATACATAGGGTCTGTGAGGAGGCTGGGCCCCCAGAGTGGGAGTGCTGTCAGGGTCTCTGGGGAGGGAGGTCTCTGTATTAAGAGACAGCAATCCTCATGCTTGACAAGGCCAGATAGAGAGACACGCTGCATACGCTCATCAAACCCCGCTGGGGCCATGGGGTGAGGGCTCAGAAGGGCTTTTTGGAAGAGGTGACACTTCAGCTTGGTCTGGAAGGTCAGGTAAGAGTCGGGGGGGGGTGCTGGAGAATGGGGAAGAGTGTGGGGAAAATCCCTGGGAAATGGCTGTCAGGGAGTTATCTGGCTTTGGCTTTTTTCACTTGGTACATGTGTGACTGGTCTCGCAAAGAACTGACCATAGTATGGGGCCTCGCACCTGGCACTGGGCCTGCCATCTTCCAGGACACGCCAGGGCGGTGGCACCAAAACTCTGTCCCCAGACAGGCTCTGGGCCCTGGCAAGGTGCCAGGCAGTGGTCCCGCTGACAACAGTGGGGACTTCTCCCGGATTCTGAAGGGCCAGCTTCCGAAGGGACTGGAAACCAGCAGCGCTGGAGAGGGTCAGTGCCCACAGCCAATGCCGTGTGCTAGCACTGGGAAGTTTCAGAATGGTGCCCTGCTCCTAGGATGGGGGGAGGGTGCTTGATAGGAATCACAGCAGCCTCAATGACTGACTTCCTTCAGGTGCTCCCGGCCAGTCCTCGTGGTCCAGCCACACAGTGTGAACCACCCTTCTCTGAACATCACCTCTTCCCAGTTTTCTTAGACTTTGTGTCTCCTGCTATTTTCACCTCATCCCTCACCTCAGGTGTCCCCTCCTTTGGGAGGACTTCGGAGATGTCCCCCAGGATCCTTAGGACAGCACAGACCTCTCTGTCACAGCCCCAAGATGTGGTGATGCCTATGGGCCTCCCTGACTAGGCTTAGGACAGTGGGGTATGAGAGTAGGTGGGCTGGGTGTGTCTGTCAGTGTCCCGTGGTTTGGGTCCATGTGTCCTATCTGGGTACGGGTCCTGGCATATGTCTGTGTGTGTCCATGTGTGTCTAATCCTGGCCGTGTCCATATGCATCTTCTGTGACTGCGTGCCTGTGTGTGTTGCGTGCCTGTGTGTGCTGCGTGCCTGTGTGGGGATGCTCCCTCTGGGCTGAGAGCGGGGGGTAGAGGCAGTCACCAGTCAGGAGCCAGCCAGCTATGTCTTCATGGAGTCTTTGCCTGCCAGCCTCCCAGGACAGCCAGCCCAGCCCAGCAAGGCCCTCTGTGCCCTGTCTTCCGAGTTAGGACATGGGACACAGACATGGCCACGGCCCTGCCCACCCTCCATCCCCCACCTCTGGCTGGGTGGTGTGCGTGTAGACATGGCCAGCATCTCCCCGGTCTCCGTGCTGCTCGGTAAGGAATGGATTATAATTCCTGGGCAGGCTGCATCTGCAACCAACTCGAGGGAAATAATTGTTGAGCAAGTTGAAAGAAAAAAATCGTAGCAAGGAACTTCAATCCAGCCAGCCATCCGTGTCATTAAATTAGGCTAATCTAAATCCTCAGAGCCTAATTTAGCAGCCTCCAAGGCCAAGTGAAGCCTTACCCTACATGGCTCTCTGGAGTTCCCACTGCAGTGTCCCCATCAGAGAGGAGCTTTGGGGGACACAGTAGGGAGTGACCTCATAACCCAAGGACATGCAAAGCCATGATGGACACCAGCTGCTCCTCGGGGACCTGGCTGTGCAGGAGGAGGCCTGGGGGGGGGGCACAGTGCCGGTGCTGGCCCTGGCTCTGAGCCAGTGTCCAGCCGCCCCAGGCCTCATCTGCGCTCACCCCACTCACAGGGGCTATTAGCAATGTGAACAGGGAGGGGCTGGCATGGGACTGAGGCCTCATTCCCTCAAAGTTACCTTAGTGTTGCTTCTCTCAGCCGAGAGCTGGGTCTTGTCATCGCCAACAAGGGGCTGAATGGAAGAAAGAATGCAAGATGAATCTGTGCTATAAACACAGCTTTTGTAATGATGGCTGCGAATCATCAATTCCTTTGCCCATTCAGATGCTTGGAGACTCACTAATTCAATCATTGCTCCCCTCCATTATTTATTTTTTCTTGGACTCTCTCCCCTCCTCATTTTCTCTGATGTACTCATTCATTCACTGGCTCTTCCTCTCCTCCCTCACTCCTTCCTTCTCTCCCTCCCTTCTTCCCTTCTTTCTTGCCTCACTCCCTCCTTTTATTCCTACCTTTGAGGAATTGCCTGGGAGATGCTCATGAAAAGCCTTGAGGCCTCTTGCCTCTTTCCTCGAGGATCTGTGTCTAGGCCAGGCTCCTGGAATTGCTTCTCTTCCTGGATCCTTGCTCCTGCCTTTGCACTTCCCCTTTACAGGCTTTTCCTCCCTGCTCCCTCCCTGGGGGGCAGAGGGGGTGGTGGGAGCTGATGATGGGCTGTTGGGTGCCTTTGCCAAGGACACTCAGGAGGAAAGGTGCCGAACTGACCTGATAAATGAACCAACAGGGATGTGTGGCCTGGCCCCCCTCCCCCTTTGATCAAAAGCCTCTGAACCCCTGATGACATCCCATGGCGTATTCCTCTATTAATCAGAAAAGCCTTGACAGATGTAAGCAATTTGTCTTCGGAGAGGACTCGGAAGGAGGGAGTGGGGAGGAAGCCCACTCCAGCCCCATCAGTGCGGAGAAGATGCTGAGGGTACGTCTTGAAATGGGGGCTGAATTCATGCATACTAAGAAGGCAGAGGAGAACCAAGAACCAGGCAGATCAGAAAGAGAATCGTTTTCATTTCAAAGCATATTTCTTCCTTGATTGAATAGGGCCTCCCCCTCACTACCACCACCAAAGCAGGACGCTGGAATGGGGCTGGGATCCAAGGGTTAATCCCACCCAGACCCCTTCAGGGCTCAGATGCTTTGAGCAACAGGAGCTGGCAGGTGGGGTTCAGGTGTGGATTCTCTGACAGAGCAACAGTCAGCATTTTCCTAGTGTCCCGTGGTTGCTTCAGAACCCTGCCTGCCACTGCCGGTGAAACACAGCCGTAGATCACCAGCAAATGCCTGCCCAAGCCACCACACAGCAGGTCTGCCGTTGGCACTGGAGATGCAGAGAGGAAGTAATGTCCATGCTCCAAAACACCCAGCCTAGACCACCAGGCAGATACGCAACCCAGAAGTCTTGAGATTGGGGTGGGGAAGGGAGGGAGTGTACCTGGGATAGTATGGGCAGAGAGGGGATCACCAGCTCAAGAAGGTGAGGACAATTCCCAGGGGAGGAGACATAAGCTGGGTCTTTAAGGATGAGTAGATGTGCTCACATGAGAATGGTCTTCCCTTCTTTGTCAGGTTGGGGCACTTCTCCTCATCCTTCAAGACCCAGCTGGGCCTCCTCCTCTCTTCACCTCTTTTCCTCACTAATTCTTGAGGTCAGAAACTATGTCTGACTCATCTCTGTGCCCAGGACCTGGCATAGAGTAACAAAAAATGCTCCCTGAAGTGAGTGGAACAGAGTTGCAGACAGTGGGAACAGCATATGCAAAGGCACAGGAGACAGACAGGAATCAACGTGGGGGTATAAGAAAACTATAGCCTGTGTTTACATCGGTGGGGCTGTGTCCACACAACGTTCTGCATCAGTAGGGAAAGTAAACACTGATTTGCATTTCTCAGTTTTTATTCGGATGTCTGCCACCCTACAAAGGCAACCCAGAGATTTGGCTACAATTGAGTATATACAATCTTCTTTTCATTGTGGTTTAAAAAAAAAAAAAGTGCTCCATGAATCTGTTTAGATGCTTCAAATGTAGGTTTTAAAACTTCGCTCTTGCAAATTTCAGAGACCAGAGCCACAGCCAGTGTTTTGATCATTTGCCTCCTTGCCTTTCCAATAAACACCTAATGTACTTTGCCAAGCTTTCTGTGGTCGGGATTTACAGATCTGTGACTCACCCAAGTGAGCCAGGGAACATGAAAAGATGTCGCTGGGAAGAAATATGCAGGAAGGATGGGAGAGGTCAGCGCCTCCACAAAGCAGGACAGACTCCCACAGCTTTTCCTAATAAACAAGTTTCCAGGGCCCTTTGAATTCTTCCGGAGAGGAGAGGAACGTTAGCATTCTCATGGAGGGGAGGAACATCACGGACAGTGACCACGTGGGCCTGGATCCCGGGAGAGGGGGTGTAAGCTCAGGCTGGAAACAGAATTGGGAGGTGGGTTGGTACTCAAGTTGTTGCTGACAACTGTCATTGAGCACCTGCTGTTTGCCCATCCCACAGAGGAGGTGAATTGTCTTTGACATCTTATGGCCTGTAAGCCGGGAGCTGGGATCAAAGCTGGGGTTGTTGGTTCCAAAGAGCCTGTTGTTCCATATTCCACTGGGATTTGGGCAGTGTTGGGCCTTTCAGTAGGGCTGGGACCCAAGCCCTGGGCCTGAACTGCCTCACCGGCTGATTGCTGCTCATTGAAACATGCCTGAGGACACTCAGTGATAACAAGGCTCTGAAGCCAGTTGCAAGGGAGTTTTGGGTAAGAGGACTTTAAAGAGGATTCACATCAGGCTCAGGGTGTCCTTGGAATGCCCTCCAACCTGCAGACAAACCCTCTGCCAACCAGGACTGTGCATGTGTATGTTCCATTCCTTGTGCCCACATGGTTTTCTCCAACTGCCTGACCCCATCCGAGGGCAGTGCAGCCTCCTCCACTTCCCTGCACAAACCTGCTTCGGCTCCTCTGGCCTCCATCGATGTCCTGGTCTCCAAGTGCCTGACCACGATAATAAAAAGCTGTCCTGCTTACTCAGTGCCTCTGGGTTAAATCCCCGACCCCACCAAGAGGGGTTCCTTTCTCTGATCAGACAGCGGAAATTCTGGGAGGTTAAGGAACTGTCCAGAGGTCACCCAGCTAGGAAGCAATGATAGCCGTCTGAATGTCTCATTTGTATGGCTGGGGAGCCTGCGTCCCCAGTGCCCGTGGTCTTCTGTCTGCAGGCTGCCTTGCACAGGGTCACTGCCCTCCTCTGAGCCGCCCCTGGTTGTGGCCCATCTCATCAACCCTGGCTTCCCAGGTGAGGGGACTGGCCCCTTCCTCTCCTAGTGCCATTTCAACCCAGCTTTTCACTGTGTGTGTAAGGCATTTTAGCATGGTCAGACCTTAGCACATGGCTTTTGGAGGGTCATTCTTTGCATGGGTAAGTCTGTGGTCATGCGCATCTGAGCACATGTATGAGACCACGTGTACATGTGACTCTGTGTGAGCATATGTGTGCATGTGAATGCATTGGTGGGCAAAGATGAGAGACCAGAACAGAGAGGATGGGAAGGAACTTAGGGCAGAACAGGTCTCCAGGACATGAGAGGGGGCCTCATGTTCCCAGGGCTCTCTGTAGCACACCTCAGGGGACAAGAGCAGAGTGAGCCTAGAGAGTCTACTAGGAGTGCAGAGCCTGGAGCCTTGGGATTCACAAGACCTCTGTGAGGCAGACACACTCCTCTGTGATCTATGACTTCCAGGCAGCCTCGCACAGACGTGTAGAGACCCATAGGGAAAAAAGACAAGCTTCCTACAAAAGCAGAACCTGCCTTAATGATGAGGTATAAGACATAGAGTAATAAATGTCATTAGCTGAGTATGTCTTCTGTGCTAAGTGTTTCATGTGCATGAATGTATGAATGTATGTAATCCTTACACACTTGCAAGGGGTACATTATGAATGAGGAAACTGGCCCAGAGAGGTAAAGAGGCTTGCCAAGTGAACAGAGCGGACTGATGAATAAGGAAACATGAATCAGGACAAGGATGGGTCGGACTTCCAGTGACTGAAGCTGAGAGCCCTCCTGGAGGGGCTGTCAGGTCTAAGCTGGGGGGGGGGCAGTACCTCTGATCAAGGAGGACCCATGAGTTTCCCACTGTTGGCACAGATTACATGTCAGCAGCACTGACAGAACTTTGGAGAGCTTTGTTATCTGAGTCTCAAAGGTCAAGTAAGGGTTCACTGGGGATACCCCAGGGCAAGTGCATGTTCTCACCAAGCTCATCCTGCCTCTGAGCCTTTGAGCTGGTCTTCCCCTTCCTTTTCTCATTCTGATTCTTATCCACTTATTGGGACAGAGTTCCAAGCCCACCTCCTCCAGGAAGCCTGGCTTACCCCTCCAGGGCGATCCCAGACTGGCATGTGTGCAGGATGGCTATGAGCCAATTTGGGTGCTCCAGCGTTGTGGAAACACCACAGCCTGGAGGCCCAGCAGAAGGCTGGCTGGCCAAAATGGAGAGGGAAGGGAGGCAATGAGCCACTGTCATCTGCTGAACAAACGCAGCGGAGGGGAGCTATCAATGGTGTCTTGTGTGGAAATAAATTCTAGTCAAAGAGCTGCAGCTAAGCAGGTCCTTAAAGAGTATGCAGATGTGAATATAACCAGCATACTATTTTTAAAATGCCTCTGAACTCATATTCTAAAATGAGTAAACTGGCTTTTTTTTCTCTGAAATCCCACCTACCCACTGAGGCAAAGCCTTGGGGTTTCAGGGGAGGAGCCTAGAAGACAGTGCTCCCTAGGGCAGGGAAGGAGGAAATGCCTAGAGGAATCAGTCAGGCTCTAAGGGGGGTGGGCGGGGGAGGAAAACCTCTCTTAGTCTTGGAAGGGAGAAAGAAAGAGAAAGAAGGCAGGGGAAGTGGTCCTGACTATATCCTCCAGCTTCCCCTATAAGCTCTCCGCACCATGAAACATGAGAAATGTGGTATAAGAAGATGCATAGAAGTCTGGGGGTATTTCTGATTTCAGGGCTTATTTATGGTTCCCATGAAGGTAGACAGGACATTTTTTTTACTAACACATAATGTATTTTTTGCTTCAGGGGTACAGGTCTATGAATCATCAGTCTTACACAATTCACAGCACTCACCATAGCACATACCCTCCTCAGTGTCCATCACCCAGCCACCCCATTCCTCCCACCTCCCTCCCCTCCAGCAACCCTCAGTTTGTTTCCTGAGATTAAGAGTCTCTTATGGTTTGTCTCCCTCCCTGATCCCATCCTCTTTTGCCTTTTCCCTCCCTACCCCCCACGCACCCTGCCTCTCAAATTCCTCATATCAGAGAGATCATATGATAATGGTAGACAGAACATTTTGATCCCGCATTGAACATGATGCCACTGCCCAGAAGAGAGAGTCAACAATGGCTGGACAGAGAACTATGTGAATAGTAGACGGTCTTCTTTGGTCTTCTAGAGGAATCTGGAGTTGTCCACAAGTTCTCAGTGGGAGATATAGGAAGAAGGGAGCAGAACAGCTGGGTGACTACCATGGTGAGGGCCAAGGGGTCCCAGAATAGAGACCTGGATAGGGGAGGCTGAGACACAGGGCGTGCAAGTATCATTGAGGATGGGGCTGGGCACTGAGGTAGGGGAGCCCAGTGGACACTGGCCATGCTCAACAAAAGACCAGGAATTCTCAGCCCAGAGCTCCATCAGAGGACATCAGGGGTGGGTTGAGGGAACAATTTCAAGGCTCATCTCTCACTTTCCTACAACCCCTCCCCCCCCCACAAAAAAAAGGGGCTACATAAGCTGCCCCTACTCTTAGAAGCTAAGTTTTGGTAAGAAAAAGAGGAAAGCGGGAGACACAGAATATTTACCTGAAAGGGACTGGAATTCCCTTCATTGTTAAACTCAATGGCCGCCTGCTTCCCTCCATTATTCTGATAGAGGAGATAATTTATAGAAAATAAAAGGAAGTCTCAGTTTGGGGTTTAGTCCAGTGTGTGAAATTTTTGATCTTGAAAGAAAATGAATCTCAGGTTTGGCCATAACTTTATGCTGAGAGCACAGTATCTCACATGTGCTCTCTCTCAGATAATTTGCCATTTATCATCGAAAGTACTATTATCATTTATTATTTGAAATATGCAGAGCCAGAGGCCTTGGAAGACCATTATACCCTACTTCTTCCTCCCTACAAATGGGAAAGTTCTTGCTGTACTCACTTCCTTTTCCATCCCAGTTCCTGTGTACCTCCAGGGTGCGTCCCTTCTGTGTGGGAGAGGAGCAAGGGTGGGGATGTGTTCTCCAGCTGCCCAGCTTAGCTGGTATCCCAAAGCGAGGGGACCTGGCCAGCTGGAGTGCAGACTGCGGGAAGGAGTAACAGATCTAAACTTTGTAGCATGAAACCACATTTACTATCTTAGTTTTTAGCTGCAAGTAGCAACTCAACTAAAGGTGACTTAGAAAATATAGATACTTAGCAGGAAGACTGAAGAAGTGTGGCTCCAGAGTTAGTTCATTGACTTGAAGATGTAATCAAGTACGAAGGCTCTTTCCAGCTATTTTCCTATCCTTAGCACATCAGCATTTTGGCCCCTCTGCATGTTGCCTCACAGTCACAATGTAGCTGCCATAACTCCAGACATCACATTCTCATATAAGTATATTCAAATTTAGCTTATATGCTTCTCTTTTCTGGTCAGAGAACTTCCTGACCAGGGGACGGGGCTCATGTGCCCACTCCCCAGACAAGGCTCTATACCCACTTGCCCTAGATCAAGACATCTATAATCAGATAATCAAGGGTCTCTTAGCAGAGAGAAAGGTTGGGATGTGTTTAGGCCAGAAAGCCAACAGCATTTGCCTATGGTTCAAGTAAGGCCAGGCAAGGAGCAGAGCCAAGGCAGGAAGCCTCATGAGGCAAAAGCTAAGAGGAGTTAACTAAGAGGATTTAGAGTGGGGCACTGCTGAGCTTCTGTGTAGATGGTGATGATTTGGTAGGGCTGGGGCTACAAGTTCTGGAGCTCTTACTGTGTGTCACACTTGCTCTGCACTGAGCAGTCCACACTTAATCCTCACAGCAACTCTGTTGTTTTACTCAGAGGGGAACTGGGGCCCACTCTGTGTGCTAGAGGTGGAGGGTATCATTATTGGACCCCACCATGGCTGCTGGTGTGGGATGCTGGGAGCATTTCAAAGCGGTTTCTGTGTTTAGATTCCTTCTTCCCTCTCCTATCACATATTTAAAAATACCTCATGGGTCTCCTCCATTAATCTCCTCAAAGGTCCTCACATTCTGGGACACACTGGAGAATAAGATTGACAAAGTCCCTGCTCTCATGGAGCTACACTCTTTTTTTTTTTTTTAAGATTTTATTTATTTATTTGACAGAGAGATCAGAAGTAGGGAGAGGGGCAGACAGAGAGAGAGAAGGAAGCAGGCTCCCTGCTGAGCAGCGAGCCTGATGCAGGCCTTGATCCCAGGACCCTGAGATCACGACCTGAGCCAAAGCAGAGGCTTGACCCACTGAGCCACCCAGGCGCCCTTGGAGCTACATCTTGTGGGAAGCATGGGAGAGCATCAATTGATCAGTCAACAAGAAGGACGCTGCGGTAAGGAAGTTGTGACAAGTGGGTGCTACCAGGAGTGCCTAGAGAGAGCCCTGTGTCTACTGGTGCTTCAGGAAGGGATCTCTGAGAGAGAGAAGAGGTGGTTGGGTTGAAACTTCAGTGTGAGATGATGCAGCTGCCTGATTATCTGGGGGAAGGGAGTTCCCGGCAAAGGAACAGCAAGGGGCAGGCTTGGGGGGTTGTTGGTAGCATTTGAGGAATAAAAACAAATCACCCAGCCTGGAGCCTGGCTAGGCAGGGATGAGAGTGTCTGGAGAGGAGTCTGGATTTCTTTCCCAAGTGATAGGGGACACAGTAAGAGTGTCATCAACAGGGGAATGCCTAATCTGACTTATGCTTTTGGACATGTACTCCTGCGAAGAGAGTTGTCCCTTTCTTGTGGGACACACTGACCCTCCTTGTCCCGTGGGCATTGGTCATGTCTGCCTCAGAGGGCTACAAGCTCCTGGAGATGAGAATAGAACGGTGCCTCCTCCTGCACCTGCATGAAACCATCAGAAATGAACTAGTGACAGAGAAGCCAATATTCCTAGCTTCATCTAAAGAGACCTGACGGCAGCAGGCCTGGGTGGAGAGCATGAAGGCTCTGCTTCTCTGAAGTGTTGGGGTCCCCCATTTCACACAGCTCAGAAGGCTTGGTTGAGAATCTCTTTCTTCCCTAGGAGATGTTTTCCCAGGGTGCTGGGGGTTCTTCTTGATCTGGCCTCCCCACAAAAACTTGGGAGCAGCCCTGGGTCTCATTAGGAGGAAGCTGTCAGATGATCTCAATGTCCAGCAGATCATTCCCACAATGAGATCTGATAGGTAGCAGACATGTGTGCTGGGGGTGACCTGGTGAGCAGCTACCCTTCCGCCCCTACCCGCCATCCAGGGGGCCTCCCTCGCCCTTGTAAGGTGCTCTCAGAACTCGACTCTGAATACACGAAACATGAGGCCGTCCCCTTAATCAGAGCTGACTTATGGGAAAATTAAACACAGAAGGACATGCCAGCTCCAGGGAACGTTCCTTCCCTGCCTTCCTGGAAGCTCAGCCTGACTCTGAGCACCTTCAGAGGGAAAGGCTGACCCTGCTGTCAACCAGAGAGCTGTGACCCCGTGGTGGCAGTTGCCTCAAGATGACGTGTTCCTCTTGATGGGAACAGGGAGGCTGGCAACAAAAGCCGAGTAAAACACAGAAATCTTTTTGTTTGGAATATTCTGTCTACTCTCCAACTCCTCGTGGCTGGATATCATTGAACTTTCAGAAGTACTGAACTGAAGTCTCATTAAGTTTTTCCAGGTGCGTCAGGTACAAATTATCTAACTCCTTCTGCAGTCATTAGAAGGAATGCAGGTTCTGCTTGAGGCAGTTTACAATAGAGATCTGGGGGGCCAGAGCAGAGGGACTGTCAGCAGGCCAGGCCTGGGAAACCTGGAGGAATGGCTCAGGATGTTGAGCTCTGTTGAGGGGAGACTGACCTAGGCTGTGACTCGACTTCACCGACACCGTTCAGATCGAAGGACAAGCCAAGAGTCTTCTCCTTTGAGCCACATTGAACTTGCAAACAGGGCCACAGGGTGATCCAGAGCCAGGGGTCTTCATAAACCCTAATTTGTCCAGAGAGGCCTTTGAAGGATGCCGTGGGCTCCCTCTCCACTTAAAAAGACCCTTTCTCTTGAGGATTTAAAGCATATGCTTGCTTGGCCAAGGCTGTCAAAATGCATCACAGAGATGGTCCCAAACCAACCGCCGAGCAACCCCCCTGTCCTGATCAAAGCAGAAAAGGCAGACGTCCCGCTGCCCGTGGATGTTGGAGCAGAACGTGGGGAGAGCCAGCTGGGACTGCACGCTGACAGCCCTGCTAGTCGTGGGTTTGGGAATGGGGCATTGCTGTCCACGTGCTGCTGACCAGTTAGGTGCCTGGATGGGCCCTGGACCCGAGATATCCAAGATGAATCAGTGACCACTCATGTCCAGAACTAGATCACGGCAGCTTGGGCTAGACCAGGGAATCAGAGTCTTGCAGGGCTGGTCAGGGAGGAGCCATCCTTACAGGAGCTGGTAGGAAAAAAAAAATAGATGGTGCTTGTTCCCTGGAAGTGGGTGGAGGACCAGAGGAGATGCCCCAGATCTGAAGCTAACTCTACAACAGGCACCTTGCTTGAGCACCCGCTATACACTTGGCATCATGCCAGAGCTGTCACGCTAAGCCTCATGTAGTCCTCCTACCAGGCCTTGGGGGTGGGCATACTAGTGCCTCCCAATTTGACAGAGAACACAATGAAGCACAGAGAGACTGAGTACTGTGAACAACTTCACCCAGCTAGCGTGTGGCACAGTTAGGATTTGAACCCATGGCTGTGTGAGCCTGAAGTTGGAGCCTCCTGATCCCCAGCTGTATCACTGACCAGAGATCAGATAGGACATAGCCTCATCACAGAGGAAAGGTGATGATCAAGGGGATGAGAGCTTGAAGGTACAAGGGCTTGCCAGTGGGAGGCTGGCACAGAGGAATCCCACGGGTGGAGAATCCCAGCTCAGCAGTTGTACACCCAAGGGAAGATGGAAAGAAGAGGACTAGAGCGATTTGGGGGTGGGGGCAGGGACATGTGTTCCAGCCTGGATCTGCATGGGGATGGCCAGGGGGGGTTGGCAGAGCCAGGTAAAAACAATCCATAGTCTCCATCTCATTGCTCTTCCTGACACCCTTGAGTCTGGGGTATGGCCCCATTCTCTGCAAATTTCTGAGAAAAGGGGACTCAGAGGTGAAATTATGGTCATTGTGACAAAGAGGCTACTTCAGAAGAAAGCTGCAAATCAGCTTGAACCTTCTGGGGTTCTAATGGCCTTGCCTTGGGAAGACTTCAGGTGAAGAAGAGATGCTATGTCTAAGGAGAGGCAAGATTGCACGGCGTCCTGGACTTTGTTTTTCTGGTTCCCTGGCTCAGATAGCTGAGATGTCTCAGGACACTCTGGTCCTATGTTTTCTCGGAAGTGTCTGTTGAAACCATTTGCCTATTTAAAAGAAGTGGACTGGGGCACCTGGGTGGCTCAGAGGGTTAAGCTTCTGCCTTCAGCTCAGGTCATGATCTCAAGGTCCTGGGGTCTAGCCCCACATCAGGCTCTCTGCTCAGCAGGGAGCCTGCTTCCCCCCCCCCCACCTGCCTCTCTGCCTATTTGTGATCTCTCTGTCAAATAAATAAGTAAAATCTTAAAAAGAAAAAAAGCAGAAAGGCAAACTGGGTGTTGGAGGCAACCAAAGAATCATTGGACACTACATCAAAAACTAATGATGTACTTACTGGATGTTGGCTAACTGAACATAATAAAAAAAAGAAGCAGAAAGGTGAGCCACAGACTGGCAGATACTATATTCAATAATAAAGATACTAATAACTAAAAAAGGGCAAAAGATATGAATATCTACTTCACAAAAAAGATGTCCAAAATGCTGTCATTTGTCATGGAGAAATTCAAATTAAAGCACAGTGAGATATCCCGACCCCCCACTAGGATGGCTAAAGTTAAACAGACTGAAAACACGAAGCATTGGTGAGAATCTGGAGTAACCAGAGCACAGCTGCTTGGCTGGTGGGCTGCAAAAACATCGAGCCACTTTAGACAGCGGTTTGATGGGTCCTTCTAAAGGGAAGCAACACCTGCATGATGACACAGCCATGCCACCCACAGGTGCTTACCCGAGACAAAGCAAAACGGGTATCTCCACAAAGACTTAAATGCAAATCCTCACAGAAGATTTATTCAAAACAGCAAAAGCCTAAAAACCACCTCAATGCCCATCAGCAAGTGAAGGAACAAAGACATTGTGACATATTAGTACAGTGCGATCCATACTAACCCAGCAGTGAAATCAGCAAACACCTGGTGTGCACAGTAGCACGGATAAAGGCCAAAGTCGTGCCCAGGGAAAGAAATCAGGCACAAAAGAGTATGTACTGTATTTTTCCATGTATGTGAATCTCTAGAAAAGCCAAGTGGCATATATAGTAATGGAAAACAGACTGGTGGCTACTTAAAGCCAGAGGTGGAAGGGAGTCTTGACTAGGAAGGGGCAGAATGCTCTCTGCGTTGCTTAATGTTACATGGGTATATACATAGTCAAGACTTATCAAAACATAGACTTAAAATTAACATGGATGTATTTTCCTGAGTGGCATTATACCTCAATAAAGTTGACTTCAGGTATATCACTCAGATGTGAAGCAGAGAGTCTTGACAAGACTGACCCTCAGATATGAGGCAGGGACCCATCCTTACATGGAGACCCTTTCAGATTATAGCCCCTTCACAGCTCCCTCTGCTGGGTATCTGCATTTGCTTCCCCACCCTCCATCCTGCTCTCTGTCCAAGAGGCTGACTACAGTGGACTGCATGGATGGCGTCCTGCCGGTGGTCTTCCTGTTAGATCCCGCAGCAGGCACCAGCGGGAGATCCAGGGGGTGGAGGACAGGGAGTTGCTGCAGGCCGTCAGTGTTCCTGGACTGAAGGACATAGTCCTCTCATCCCTGTCTGGATGGCTCTCCCTTCAGGGTTCTCATAACCGTCCCATTATCCCACCCTTTCTGAGCTATCTGTTGATCAAATGCCCTTCAAATTCTCCTAATTCGAATGTGCCAACTCTTGCTTGAGGAGATCCCAATGGAAAGAGCACACAATCTTTTTGGTGAAACAAAACAGAGACTCTGACCCAGGCAGGAGAATCTGGGTGCAGTGGGGCCAAAGGGCCCTGCATTTCCCATGAATGTGTGAGCTTTTGTGCCATTGCCTGTAGGAGCTGGCTGAGGGGGGCACCATCCTCTTCCAAAGCCTCAGCCCAGGCCTGAACAGATTTCTTCTCTTGGTTCCCTACAGGAGTTAAGATTTTTTCAAATTAGTCAATTCGCAAGGACAGTAGCAGGCACAGAGACAGAGGGGATGGACCCAGGAGACCTGCAGCACGGAGGAGGCACAGAGGGCCCCCAGCAGCTCCTGTGCATGGCGCCCTGCACGACTGAGTGTGGCGGACTCCAGGGCTGATGGGTGGGCCACCACCCCGCTGGGTTGCTGCTACTGCATGTTCTGCCTTTCCCACCTGACCACATCTTTGCCTCATGCCAGCACCATGGTGGAGACACTACTGTTTCCATTTTTCACACAAGATGAAACAGAGGTTCAACAAAACCAGGTAACCCGTCCAGGGTCATACCAATTACAGCTGGGAAGCCCGGCTTCGAACCCTGGGCTCCCTCCTTGGTCTGACTCCTAGGCCACCTTGCTGCTGCCCTTCCTTCCTCATCTTGGGGTATAAAAGCTCACAGCTTGTGTGGTGCTTCCCCCACCTGTAAACCCTAAGGACTGAAAGGATCAATATTCTAGCACCATCCAAAATGCCACAGCAAAGCCCAGGACCCCAGGTCTTGCTCAGCAGAGAGGAGGGAGGCAGGCCATCTCTCTATAGGGTCCTGTCAGAACCCACAATGAAACACAGCCCCGGGGACTCACCTCACTGCACAGGGCACTCGTCCTTGGTGGCGGACGTCCCTCCATATTCCGGTGTCACAGAGAGGCATTGATGGCTCATGTCAGGCTGCCCACGTCTCTGAAATGCTTGTGAGCATGCCTCAGCCACAGCACTGGTCCCCAGGCTCCCTTTGCAGCTGGAGGCCAAGGCTGATCCCCCAAACACCCAGCTGCACACTCTATGCTTATTTTTGGAGTGCATAAAGCATTAATGTAGAGTTTATAGGATATATATAAAATGACAATCCTTGTACATTCCCAGGATCTGAGAAGCCCTAGGTGAGCACCACCCTTCCTCCCTTGGACTAGGGTGTCTTAAGAGCAGCACTAGGACACCTGGGAAGGATAATTCCCAGGGGAGCGTGTGCAGGCTGTCTTGTGCACTGTGCGATGTTCAGCAGCATCCCTGGCCAATAGCACACTCCTAACCCCCACATTTGTGACAATCAAATAGTTCTCCAGACACTGTCAAATATCTCTTGGTGGGGGGCAAAATCACCCCAGTGGCGAAGCTCTCCCATGGAGAAAAACATTGTGACTTGGTGACAGTCGGGTCTTTGATTTTTAGAGTTGTAACACCCAGGCGCACATCCCTAAAGCAACATGGTTTTGTTTTGCTCGGCTAAAATTTGTTAGAAATGGACTCCCGCATACGTGCTCTCGATTCTGGCTGGGCTGCATCCTGCGGCAGCGGGTAGTCGCCTGCCGCGCGTTTTCATCGCTGCGCAGCATTTTGTCGTGTGAACATGCCACGCTTGGCTCTTCTGCGTTCTGTCACTGCTGGCCCTGGGCCGCTTCCGTCTGGGGCTGTGCTGAGCTGGGGGGTCGGGGGGACGGACCTCTGGGCCCGCCCGCTCTCCTGGCGCACACGTGTGTGCTTCTCCGGAGCATGTACCTGGGAGTGGGATTCCTCCGAGGGGTCACAGAGAGCGGGCATTGTGTTTTGTGTAGTTGTATTCAATCAGCCTCCCACTGGCAGGGTGCGATCATTCCTATTGTTTCACATCCTTGCCAACAGTTGAGGTGGCCATTTTTTAAACATTCATCAACTGATGCATGCCTACATACTATGTTCTTCATACCCCATTTGCCCACTGTTGCGAGCCTGCCGCCCCCATGCTGTCCCAAGTGATTGGATCCTTCCTCTGACTTAGATTATATCTGCCTGCCCGCATTCTATCTGCCTCACTTTAGTCCCCTGTTTCTCTTGCCTGGGAGCCCCACAAAAGCAAAGATGTGTCCCCAAATACCCCCAGCAGACTGTGTGTTGGATGAATGAATGAATAATTCTGTTGGGGGGAGGGAGATCCACATATGTGTTAGCCTCTCATTCTGACAAGAGGGGAAACTGCAGCCCAGCCCAGTGGGGAGAGGCAGGGGCCCAGAGCTCCCTGGGGAGGCAGGCAAAGGCTTTGGACTCTTAACCATATGTTTCCCAGTGGGACCCATGTCCCAGCCCTCCGCCACACCCAACTGCTACTTGGGCTGAATGAACAAAAAGACACTAGAGTCCTCCTTCTTCTTATTGTTCTCTACCCACCCCCATTCCCAAATATGCTTGTCCTGAAAGCCACTTGGGGTCCCAACAGGGAGGCAGAGGACAGGTTGGGGAGACCTGCCCTGCTTCCCTGAGGTGGCTGGATTTCTGGGAGGTGTTGGTTGGGGAGGGAGGGCATATGCCTGTGATGTGAATGAAGCACAGCTGCAGTGCCGTCTCTGTTTCTCTACTGCATTTGGGGAACAATGACATTGACTGTCATTGCCCATCTAGGAAGGTTTGTGGAGGGGCAGACACATGGGCATTGGGGAGACAGAAGCTATTGAGACCTGTAGCCTGGAATCCTGAGAGTGAGGAAACAAGGAGAGAGGCAGCAATGATGGAGAGCCTTCCCAAAGACAGAATGCATGGGTGACGGCCAGTGGGCCTGCCTGGTCTGGTGGAGGGCAGGACCAGCAGATGGTAGTGGTAACTAGCAGGTGCACTTACTCAGTGCCTACTGTATGCCTGGCACCCTATTATGTACTTTACTGGAATCATACTATTTTCCTGTCTTAAAGCTAGGGGTGGCATGTCTGTTATACACGTGAGGACCCTGAGGCTCAGAGACTGGGAGCAGCTTGTCTGTTCTTCTGTTGCTCCTGCAGCAGTCACACACTCCATCCAGGGCTGTTGAGTGGACTTAAGATCCTTGCACTACAGCACATGCTCCTTGAAGGCAAAGCCACAATAAACCTAAGCCACATGAACCATGGAGGTCAGGACCCAGAGCAGAGAATGGCTTCAGCAGCTTCCAAGAACCAAACGAACATCTCCAGAGTCTGGAGATGGGGTGGGGAAGGGGTGCAGGTGTAAGAGCGCGGGGGTGGGGTTGGTTGGAAGAGCAGGAGAGCCCTTGAGAGATTAACAGATTCCACAGGAGGGAGGGCATTCGTGGGTTCGAAGTTAAAGACCATTTTGGTGGCTAAGATTATTGTCCACTATCTTTCTAGAGTACCTCCCTGTGTGCATTTTCTTTTCTTTTTTTTTTTAAAGATTTTTTTATTTATTTGACAGAGAGAAACACAGCCAGAGAGGGAACACAAGCAGGGGGGTGAGAGAGGGAGAAGCAGACTTTCCTGCCGAGCAGGGAGCCCGATGTGGGACTCGATCCTGGGTCTCCAGGATCATGACCTGAGCCGAAGGCAGTCGCCAAACCAACTGAGCCACCCAGGCGCCCCCCTGTGTGCATTTTCAAAGTGTGGACAGTCTTAAAGCCCTTTCACCCAGATGATCCAGATAAAACACCAGATGCCCAGTTAAATTTGAATTTCATATAAACATCAAATAATGTTTTAGTGTCCCAAGTATTGCCTAGAATATACTTGTAGGAAAAGATTATTTGTTGATTTTCTGAAATTCAAATCAATCAATTTTCATGTTGCTATATTTGGCAACCCTAAGAAGGAGGTCTGGACTGGTGTCCCCATTTTACCTGGAAAGGGATGGAGGCACAGATAAGTTGTGTGGGGTATGGCTGGCACCAACACCAGGCACCCCGATCCCAAGCCCAGGCCCTTTCCACTCCATACAGCTACCACCTCTGAGAGCTAACTGATGCACGGAGTTGCAACCTGACATCTGGGGCATGTGTCAGACCACAACAGAGCCTGTCTTCCCTTTCATCAGGCCCGGCCGGGGGAGCTGCCGAAGCCCTTGGAGGGAGGGAGAGCTGTAACTTCAAAGGCCGTGTCGCAGAGAATTCCAGCTACAGCCTTCCAGGTTTGCTTTTGGCTTCATTTCTTGGACTCACTTGGCTCTGGGGACTGAGGTTTTACTTGTATGTACTGAGAAGATATTTCTTCTTTTCTCCACTGGGGGAATATACCACCTTCACTAAATGGTGCATGGCCATTTTCCAAATTCTTTTACAGGGATCCATTCATCCTCACATCAGCCCCATGAAATGCCTTCATGTACTGTTGTCCCCACATTGCAGACGAAATCATTGAACCTGAAGCACTCTGGGGGCTGTCCAGGGCACACATAACAGGACTGGCTCTGGTCCAAAGGTCTCACCAGCTCACTACAGCAAGGGGGGAATTATATGATACGGAGAGTGGCTCCCAGATCTCAGAACTTAAATGTCACCAAACCAGAACCCAACAAACCAAGTCATCCCAGATTCTGTCTTCTCCCTCTGCCTTTTCTGGGAAGGAAGTAGTTTCAAGAAGCATGGAAGTAACCTAAGATTTTAACTTTTCATCCAAAGAAGTGGTCCCCACATACGTCTTTAGGACTGGTCAACCCCTCCTGATGTCTGTTCTTCTCCTGTGGGCTTTCTGTTGCTGGGGTTCAGAGTTAACATTCAAAGCCACCAGCAATGATGTGAACTGTGTCTAGTGATACTTAGAAAGATTATCAGCCACAGACAGAGAAAATAAAGCAATTTTGGATGCTATTTATTCCCTAACAGAAGAGCCTCTGCCCTAGCCCTCTGGCCAGCCAGAGTTTCCTGGCCGACGGTCCCAAGGCTTGGTGATATGGTTGCTGTGGGGGGAGACGCCATGATGCATGGGATGTGGCCTCCCAGCTGCAGCACCTTCTCTTCTGGTTGTGCAGCAGAGGGGATCAACCCCGTCAGCACACCACGTGGCCATGTGGTTCCTATGGTTTTCTTTCAGAGCAGAGGTGGTCCCGGCCTCCATGCATTTTGTTCCTGAAATGTGTCTCTGTGTGCGTTTGTGTGTGTGTGTGTGTGTGTGTGTGTGTGTGCGCGTGCGCGCATGTGCACGTGCACATGTGCTGTGACCAAGGGAGTTCTGTCCTCCTGAGACAGAAAGGACAAGTGAGTCTCCACTCTAAAGCCCATTTCAGTGCTCGGGACAAGTTAGAGAAAGAGCAGCCTTCCAGAGTCATGATTAAGAACAGGGTAAACTGCCACAATGACAAGGCTGCATGTAGGTGTGTTGATGGAAAGCTATGCCCAGCTGCCTGGCCATCCCCTCCAAGGGGCCAGCACCTAAGTAAAGTCATCTTGTCATCCATAAAGTCACCCATCAGACCCAGCGTAAGCACCAGCTGAATACCACAAGGAATCTCAATTGATGCCATATAGAATAGAAAGATCACCCAACTGAGCCCTACTTGAATTCCTAACTTACAAAATCATGGTAAGTAATAAAATAGTTGCTGTTTAAAGATCTTAAGGAAAAAACGAGCTAAAATGCACACTGATTACAACAGCCTGTAGGCTGGCTTCTCACTGTTCCATTTTCACTGCTGCCAGAGGGGTCTCTGCAGGGGTTGCCCCTTGTGCGTGGAAGTTCCCTGATGACTAGGGTACTGGGTTAGGATACAGCAGCCAAGTACTTAAGTAACATTCCCCCAACCCACCACATCTGCTTCTGTCCTCTCCTTCTAGCCTGTACCCCAGGCTCCACTCACCTCACACTTTGCAGTCCCTGTGCTCCTGTGAACCCACTCCCCCTCCACCCTTAACCCTTTTGGCCTGGCTCAAGGTCTGTCTCTCCCTTCCACTCTCCTCTGGGCTCCCTGGCCCTGCCCACACCCGCCATTTTGCAGATGTCCCAAGGCTGTCCAAGTTTGTTATCTTTTTGTGATAATCACATCTCACAGGTGCCAAGAACTTTCCAACAGACAAAGCACATTCACAAGATACACTCAGGTATTCCTTATGGCAACCCTACAAAGCACGGGTCACTCGGCCCACTTTGCAGATAAGCCTCAGAGAAGTTATCTGCAGATTCGGATTCTAAAGCTCCCTGTTCCTGAAAGCTGGGCTTGCTTTCCAGGTCTGATATTTCCTGGCTCAGGCTCTCTCCTCTACCCACACTGAAAATTCCACAGCAAAGGGGTGCAAGCAAAAATGGGGTTTCTATGTACCAGATGGGAGGGGGACTTGGCTTTCTGACTCTGTTAAACCCTTTCAGAAAAGCAAGTCTCCCCAAAGACAGGGTTTGCAGAACTTTATCATCAATTCCAGAATTAGAAAGAGGAGTTTGCATGCCTGGACCTGGGTTTTCGGCTTTTAGGAGGTAGATGGGGTCTTTGCAGCAAGATCACTCTGTCTCCCCTTGTCTGCTGTCTGCTCCCCACTACCCCTGCATCCTGGGAGATCCCCTGCCCCTTTAGATTTCTATCCGCGGGGCCGGTGGGGAAGGAACCAAGGCTGCATGAGAAGGACACGCTCTGCCTTTCCAGAGATGCCAACCATGGGGGCGTGAGGGGGAGGCACCGCCAGGGCTGTGTCTTAGGGAGGACCAGACACGCCGCCGTCCAGATGCTGACGGCGATCCCACAGCTCCATCTAGTGGCATCAGGAAGAAGTGTCCTCACGTGGAGCGGCGCTCTGCTCCGGAACCGTAGCACCTCCTAAGGGCCAGAACCTGGGCCAGGAACTTCTGCACATTAAGTGGCTGGCTCACCTCATTAATCCTCCCACCAGCTCTGTCTGGCAGGAGAAGGGGATCAGGCTCAGAGAGAATAGGTGGCCCTAGAAGAACTTGGTGCCTTGCTGGGCAAGTCAGAGCTGCTTCCAGCAATGGCTCCTCATATCCCCCTCCAGTGCCTTTAGCCCACAACCTCCTGTGTCCCCTGCCCCTGCTTCTCACTTGCCTCCTGGATGATTGTCTGCACTCTTCTCCCGTCATTTCAGGGACAAATATAAAATGCCTTATAAAAGTAATAAGTATCACTCACTGAGTACCTGCTCTGTGCCTGAGGCTGCTTAAAATTTTTGAGTATTCTCACTAAGCCCCACAGTAACACTGAAAGGAAGGATTATCAACCCCATTTGTAAAAGAGAGACTGACAGATCTCAGAGAACTGAATTAATGCATACAAATTCACCCTGCAGTACAAAACAGAACTGGGATTCATACCCTAAAGCCCTTAGGACCCTGGTTTCCCCGGGAGGACCCCTTGCTCTTATCGTCATTGTCTTAGAGCAGCCTCTGCTATGGTAGAAGAAAAAAATTTGCAACAAGAAAAAAACTCCATAAAACAGTAAGTTTTCTACCAAATTCAGATCCATTTTCTCTTCACAGCTTAAATGAAAATGGGCATCATTATTTTTACTATCATCAACATCACACATTCTGCAAACATACAATGAACCTTGTCACCGTCACTGCAGGAATCCAGCATGAATCATGGCCCCTGTCTGCCCTCAAGGTCACCATCACTGTCATTCTCTGGCTCTACGGTGTGCTCTTCTCATCTCTGCCTGGAGACCTGGACTCTTCTCTTCTAATTCTGCTTATTATACGTACTCATGTGCTTATTCATTCATACATTTAACAGGTATTTGTTGAGCTCCTATTATGTGTCAGTCACTATGATGAATACTAAAGATATAGTGCCAAAAGGCCCTGCCCTCACAGAGTCTGAGGTCTGGAAGACAAATAGGTAATAACGAAGTAAACTAATAAATATTTGATGAGAGTCTTCATAAGCACCCTGAAGGCAGGACAGCATGTCATTGGACCCTGCCTTAGTCTAGGGGCTCCCCTCTCTGCAGCCTGCCTCACATCCTCCAGCCAACACTGATTGTGCACTAGCGGAAATTCTCCAGCCACAGGGCCCTCCATCCTGGATACTCTGTGACATTTCCGGTTTCCTGGGATTTCATTGTTGTTGTTGTTGTTGTTTTTTTAAGTTGCCTCATACTTGGTATTACTTTGTGAGTCTTCATGAGTTGTAGTTTTTAAATCAGAAGAAAAACATGCCCTGACAGTCTAGGTTCAAAAAACTCATGTTTTACAATCTTGAATCACTCCCTAATTGTATCATGTAGGTATTTGTGTCCTTCAAACTCCATTGAGGAGGATTCCACTTCCACTCAAGATAGAGGAACAGGCAGGGACTACGTATACCTGAAATCTAGAAATCTGAAAGAAATAAACAAAAAATATACAAAATATATAAAATAATAGTTTTCAAAATACTAGGCACCAGGCAATGAAGGACAATGATCCCTGAGAAGGGAAACAAATGAGATGAGTCCTACAATTTTCACATCTTATGACATCAGAAGTTCTCCAGGCTATAATGTACAGAAGGGGAACCCAGCGAGAGCCCAGAAAACTCCCTGAGTTCAGGAGATGGAGCTGAGAGTCTAGGAAGACCAAAGTGGCCAAAGTTTGCCAAATGTAGTACCAAAGATGCAGAGAACACATAGAACTCTGAAGATCCACAAGGAGTTCCCTTCAAGTGTTCAGCAGAGTATGGTGTATGAAGTACATACATGAATTTGTGTGTATGAAGATATTACCTGAAGCAGAGGCAGGTGGGGAGAGACATCAGAAAGGAAGAGAGAACAGTGGGAAGCACACTCAAAGGGCTAGAAATAGACTGTTTTGACCAGCAAGAAAAATTCACAGATTTGGGCGCATTGGGTAGAATATTTGGAAAGGTCTAGTCTGAGTAATGTGAAATAACTAGTCCTATGTGGAGCACTGTTCTAGACCCCCCTAACAAATCATAAAAGAGTATTCAAAAAGATCAGATGTTTTCAGTTCACTTAATTGAATCCCAAACCAAGGCACAAGAATGTATATAGGAATACTGAAGTATTTGGCATCCAACACAATGAAATTCACAAAGTGTGGCAATCAAATTAACAGGCATAAAAAGAAATATGAAAACATTATTAACAGCAAGAATAATCAATCTAAACTGACCCAGAACTGACACAAATATTAGAATTAGTAGAAAAGGACATTAACAGTGATAGCAATTATATTTCATCTATTCAGAAAGTTAAGTAAAGACATAGAAGATACCAAAAAGGCCTAACTCAATCTTCTGGAGATGAAGGCTACAATGTCTGAGATTAAAAGCACACTAGGTTAGTTTAAAAGCAGATTAGACACAGTAGAAGAAAAGATTAGTGAACTTGAAGCCATGGCAATAGGAATTATTCATAATGAAACACACATAGAAAAAACATTTTTTAAAAGATTTTATTTATTTATTTGACAGAGAGAAACACAGCTAGAGAGGGAACATAAGCAGGGGGAGTGAGAGAGGGAGAAGCAGGCCTCCCGCTGATCAGGTAACCCAATGTGGGGCTCGATCCCGGGTCTCCAGGATCATGACCTGAGCCGAAGGCAGTCGCTTAACCAACTGAGCCACCCAGGCGCCCCAGAAAAAACATTTTTTAAAAAAGAATAGAGGATCAGTGGGGTGACTGGGTTGCTCAGTCGTTAAACATCTGCCTTCAGCTCGGGTCATGATCCCAGAGTCCTGGGATTGAGCCCCACATCAGGCTCCCTGCTTGGTAGGAAGCCTGCTTCTCCCTCTCTCACTCCCCCTGCTTATGTTCCCATTCTAGTTGTGTTTCTCTTGGTCAAATAAATAAATAAAATCTTTAAGAAAAAAAAGAGTAGAGGGTAAGTAAGTAAAGAGACAACTTTAAGTGGCCTTATATATACGCAGTTGGAATCCCTGAAGGAGAGTGGGTGATTAGGCAGTGGACAGAAAATCATTTGTAGAAGTAATGGACAAAAATTTCCACATTCACTGAAAACCATACACCTGCTGATCCAAGAATCTCAGCAGATCTAAAGCACAAGACATGTAAATAAAGCTACACCAGACACATCATAATAGAAGTATTCAAAACCTAAGATAATGAGACAAATCTTAGCTGCCAGAGGAAAAAAGACTCATTATGTTCAGAGGAACAAAAACAACAAAAATGAGTACAACACATTTCTCATCATTAAAATGTAATCAGGAATACACTTCTTTAAAGTACTGAAAGAAAAAATTGACAATTTAGGATATTATACCTAACAAAAATATCTTTCAAAAAATGAAGATGAAATAAAGATTTGTTTTTCAGACAAACAAAAGACGTAAAAAAAAATAGTATAGGAGAAATGAAGAATGCCTTCAATGGGTTCATTAGTAGCCTAGACATGACTAAGGAAAGAATCTCTGAGCATAGGAAGACATACATATATTAAAAGTAAATGGATGGAGAAAAATGTACCATGCTATCACTAATCAAAAGAAAGAGAGTCACTATATTCAGCCAGAGCAGACTTCAGAGCAGGGGATGTTATCAGGGATAAAGAGGAGCATGACACAATGACAAAGGGGCCAATTCTCCAGGAAGACATACCAGTCCTTATGTGTATGTACTGAACAAGCACATCAAATATGTGAGGCAAGATCTCTTGGAACTACACGGACTACCAGATGAATCTACTAGATGAACTAGTAGATAAATCTACAATTATAGTTGTAGAATTCAGCCGCCCTCTATCAGAAATGGACAGATTTATCAGGCAAAAAATCAGTAAGGAGACAGTTGAACTCATTAACACCATCAATCAACTGGATATCACTGACATCTGTCAACTACTTCATCAGGATACCCGTTCTTCTCAAGCTCACATGGAACATTCACCGAGATAGACCACGTTCTGGGTCATAAAGCACATCTTGCGAATAAAAGAACAGAAATCATATAGTATCTGCCCTCAGATCACAGTGGAATTAACCTAGAAATCAACAGCAGGAATATAGCCAGGTACACACTGAATATTGACTAAGGTAGACTATACTTTGGGCCATAATACAAGTCTCAGCCAATTTAAAAAGCTTCAAGTGATAAAAAATATGTTCTCTGACTGTAATGCAATTAAATTAGAGATTTATAACAAAGATATCTTGAAAATCCTCAAATATGGAGAAACTAAATAATCCATGGATTTAAAAAGAAATAACAAAAGGTAAAAGTATTTGATCTGAATGAAAATAAAAACACAACATATAAAAACTTGTGAGATGCTGCCAAAGCAATTTTTTAAGGGGAAATTTATAACATTAAACACCTATATTGGAGAAAAAAAGATCCCAAAATAATAACCTCTGCTTCCACCTTAAGAAACTAGAAAAATAGGGGAACCTGGGTGGCTCAGTTGGTTGAGCAACTGCCTTTGGCTAAGATCATGATCCCAGAGTCCCAGGATCAAGCCCTGCATCGGGTTCCCTGCTTGGTGGGAAGCCTGCTTCTCCCTCTCTCACTCCCCCTGCTTGTGTTCCCTCTCTAGCTGTGTTTCTTTCTGTCAAATAAATAAATAAAATCTTTTTAAAAAAAGAAACTAGAAAAATAAACAGAATAAAGGGAATAATAAAGATCAAACAGAAATCAATAGAAAACAGAAGAACAAAGCAAAATATGAAAACAAAAACTGGTTCTTTGAAGTGATCAATATCGGGGCGCCTGGGTGGCTCAGTTGGTTAAGCGACTGCCTTTGGCTCAGGTCATGATCCTGGAGACCTGGGGTCGAGTCCCACATCGGGCTCCCTGCTCGGCGGGAAGCCTGCTTCTCCCTCTCTCACTCCCCCTGCTTGTGTTCCCTCTCTAGCTGTGTTTCTCTCTGTCAAATAAATAAATAAAATCTTTAAAAAAAATTTTGAAGTGATCAATAGAATTGAGAAACCTCTCTCTAGACTCATCAGAAAGAAAAAAGAATATACAAGTTATTGATATCAGAAATGAGAGGTAATATCTTTATGGACTCTACAGATTTAAAAGACTAATTAGTTAATACAATAAGCAATGTTATGCCAATAAATTTGGCAACTTAGATGAAATGGATAGTTCTTTCACAGATACAAACTAGCAGAGCTCACTGAAAAAATAAAATAAAAAAGTAATCAGAATAGTCCTACATCTACTAAAGAAATTGAACTTTAATTAAAAACCTTCCCACAGTGAAATCTCAAGGCTCAGATGGCTTAATGGGTGAATTCTTCCAAATATTTATGGGAGAAGCAATATCAGTTCTACACAAACGCTTTCAGAAAATTGCAGAGGATGAAGATTTCCCAACCGACCTATGTAGCCAGCAATACCTGATACTAAAACCAGACAAAGACTACAGGAAAAAGTACAGATCAATAATTCATGAAAATAGAGTAAAAATTCTAAAAATGTTATCAAATCAATCCAACAATATGTATTAAAAAGAGACATATCCTTATCAATATAGTTTATTCCAGGAATGTAGGGTTGGTTTAACATATGAAAAGCAGTGTAATTCCCCATATTGACACACTGTAAAAGAAAAATGCTATCATTAATAGATTCTATAAAACATTTGATGAAAATTAAACATCCATCCCTGAGAGAAACTCAGCAAACTAGGGATAAAATGAATTTCTGCAACCTCACAAAGGACAGCTGTGAAAAACAACATTATACTTAATGTGAAAGACTGAATGTCTCTCCCCTAAGATCAGGAATAAACAAGGATGTCTATTCTCACCACCTCACCACTACTTTCCAACATTGTCCTGGAGGTTCTAGAAAGTATAATTAGGCAAAAAAAAAAAGTTGGGGGGCAGTCATCCAGATTGCTGAGTGGGGAGCCCAGCACAGGGTGCATGGGGTTTCCATAGGCTGATCCCACAACTCCTGAGATCATGACCTGAGCTGAAACCAAAAGTTTGATGATTAACCAACTGAGACACCCAGGCGCCCTTCCAGTAGGATTTTGTAGAAACTGAAAACCAGATTCTAAAATTATATGGAAACGTAAAAGACATAAAATAGCCAAAACAGGGGCGCCTGGGTGGCTCAATTGGTTAAGCAACTGCCTTTGGCTCAGGTCATGATCCCGGAGACCCGGGATCGAGTCCCACATTGGGCTCCCTGCTAGGCGGGAAGCCTGCTTCTCCCTCTCTCACTCCCCCTGCTTGTGTTACCTCTCTGGCTGTGTTTCTCTCTGTCAAATAAATAAAATCTTTAGGAAAAAAAATAGCCAAAACAACTTCAGGAAAAAAAAAAGGAAAGGAGAACAAAGTTGGAGAATTAACACTATAAATTTTAAGATGTATTATAAAACCATAGTAATAGTAGAACAGTGTAGTATTGGCATAAACATATAAATATAGGTCACTGAATGGGGCTCCTGGGTGGCTCAGTTAGTTAAGTGTCTGCCTTTGGTCCTGGGATCAAGCCCTGAATCAGGCTCCCTCCTCAGTGGGGAGTCTGTTTTTCCCTTCCCCTGTATCCCTCCACCCCCTTGTGCTATCTCTCTTTCTCTCAAATAAATAAATTAAAATATTTTAAAAAACAGGTCATTGGAATAGAATAGAGACTTCAAAAGTACACCCACACAGATAAAGATGGCTGATTTTTTAAAAATGGTGCAAAAGGAGCTTGTTTGGAAGTTCTAGCAAGGGAGTGCAGCTACTTCTATACCCTTGACCAAAGAATGGTCCTCTCCTCTTTTGGGGAAAGGCATCCTCTTTGAGTGTGCAGCTTCTGGAGGGATGCATGTGGAGCAGTGAGGGAGGAAGGGGACACCTGCCTAGCCAGCCAGATTAGCCAAATCAACCCTGGCGATCACTGGGGTGACAGATGTCACAGCCAGATTGCCCCCACATCTTATCACTTACTTGTGGAGCATAAAAAATAACATGGAGGTTATTAGGAGAGGAAAAGGAAAAGTGAAGAGGGGGAAATCAGAGGGGGAGATGAACCATGAGACTGTGGACTCCAAGAAACAAACTTCGGGGGGATGGATTATCCCAGTGATGGGTATTTAGGAGGGCATGTATTGCATGGAGCACTGGGTGTTATACACAAACAATGAATCTTGAAACACTGCATTAAAAACTAATGATGTACTGTATGGTGACTAACGTAACACAATAAAAAAAATAAAAATAATATATGACCTATTTAAAAAGTTAAAAAATAAAAGGTGTGGGCACCTGGGTGGCTCAGTTGGTTAAGCGACTGCCTTCAGCTCAGGTCATGATCCCGGAGACCCGGGATCAAGTCCCACACTGGGGTCCCTGCTCGGCGGGAAACCTGCTTCTCCCTCTCTCACTCCCCCTGCTCGTGCTCCCTCTCTGGCTGTGTTTCTCTCTGTCAAATAAATAAAACCTTTAAAAAAATAAAAAAATAAAAGGTGCAAAGGCAATTCTGTGCAGAAAGGGCAGTCTTTTCAGGAAATGATTCTGGAAAAATTGGCATACATATGCAAAAATATACTTAAATCCATACCTCACACTATATTAAAAAAATAACTCAAAATGTACCATACACCTAAATGTGCAATGTAATACCTATGAACCTTCTAAAAGAGAACACAGGAAAAAGCTTTGTTATCTTGGGTTAGGCAAAGCATGGCCCATGAAAGAGCACATTGATAAATTGAACTTCATCAAAATTAAAAACTTCTCTTTTAAAGATGTTGTTAAAAGAATACAAAGGCAAGCCACAAATGGGGAGAAAGTATTTGCGAACATATTTTTAACATAGGTCTTGTATGTAGAATATATAAGACTTCCTGAAATTCAATAACAAGAAAACCCAACTTAAAAATAGGCAAAAGACTTGAATAAACAACTCACCAGAGAAGATCCATGAATGGCAAATAAGCACATGAAAAGATGTTCAACGTCATTAGTCGTTAAGCTAATGAAAATTAAGAGCCACAGTGAGATACACATGTATTAGCATGACAAAAAGTGAAAAGACTGACTAGCATCAAGAGGATACTGAGGAAATAAAACTCTCATATACTGCTGGGGGTACAATGACCTTGGAAAACACTTTGGAAGTTTCTTGAAAAGTTCAATGCACCTGTCATATGATTCAGCTGTCACACTCCTAATTGTGTTTCTGAGAGAAATGGAAACATTTATCCAAAGACTTGTACGTAAGTGTTAATTGGAGTTTTATTTCTAATAGCCAAGGACTGAAAACATCCCCGAAGTCCCTCAGCAGATGAATGGATAACAAATTTTGGTACATCCATATGATGGAATATTAGTCAATAATAAAAGGTACAGGCTACTGCTACACACAACAACATGCATGAACCTTAAAATGATTATGCTGAGTGGCAGAAGCCAGACAGATAAAGAATATGTACTTAGGATGCCTTTTTTAAAATCAAACTCTAGAATATGCAAGCTAATGTGTAGGGAAGGAGAACAGTGGTTGCACAGATTGAGTGGAAGGAAGGGGTTCTAAAGGTACATGAGGAAACTTTGGGAGTGACGGGCACGTTTGTAATCTTGATATGGTGATGATCACATGGTGTGTACACAGGTCAAAACCAATCAAATTATATGCTTTAAATATACGCCATTTATTGTATGCCAATTATACCCAAATAAGCCCATTTGATTACTTGTTTATTTATTTAGAAAAATCAACTGGGGATGCAGAAGATGGCCAACCACCTTTGGATTACTTTCATCTCCACAAGACATACCAGCATGGAAAGAAAACTCATTGAGCAAGGCTGCTTTACTGGTGTGATGTAGCTGAGGGGAAATTGTGATTTACTGATGTAGCCAAAGTCCTAGGGCAAGAGGGGAATCGGTCTGTTCATTCATGTCTCTGGACTGCTAGTTCAGATCAGTTCATTTCCATCTGAAATGTTTGCCACCCTGGATGGGTTTTAAAGGAGACAGAAGGAATCCTGCACAGCCATGGAACGAGATGAGATGAGACAGGAATGATGCTGATCTTTACAGTAATGGTAACAATGCTTTCTATCACTAGATGGGCACTGACTGGGAGCCAGAGCGCCAACTGCTTCATGTCTGTGAACCCACACTCTCATCCTATGTAGAAGCTGCTATCATAGGCATCTTAGAGAGGAAGAAATGGTGGGGAGTAGCAAGGGCTCAGACAGCTAATAAGTTGTGGAACTGAATTTTAACCTGTATCTTATGTGATCCCCAAACTCTTATCATGAGACTGCCCCCATTCCCAGGCCAGGATACTCATGTGAACACATGCATGTTCACCTGTACACAGAGAAGACCACACACACACACACACACACACACACACACACACACACGCTTGTGTACATGCACCTGTGGACTTACATGCATATCCAGATGTATTTGAACACATACACACATTCACATGTAACACAATAGCCACATATATGTCCCCTGAAGCCATACAGACACACATTTGCATGACACAAACACGTAGGCACACATGCTTAGAACACCCTAAAAGTTTATATTCCGCTATTTTGGTTCTGGCTTCCCATCAGCAGCAACCACTGCATCCCACTGCCAGCCTCTTCCAGTCCAGGCCCCGGGAATCTTCAGGACGCCGCAGTCCTGAGTCTAAAGTGAAATGTGCTCAGGTTTCTCATCTGGGGACTGCATACAAGTCAGGGCAGTCAGATGCATCCCATTTTCTCATGAAAGAAATTTCTGACAGGCTTATTAACCTTTGAAAATACCAGCTCTCTGTCCAAAGGGTTCCAGAGTCCAGATCGAACTGAAAAATAAGCTTGTGGCAGACCACCCGGTTCTGAGCTAATGGGAATTACTTTCAACCCAGGCCAGCATGTCCCTCTGACAAAATGTTCCACATACCAAACCTGACAGCAGCCGGTTCTTGGGAGCAAGAGAGCCAAGTGTCGGCTGTTATAGATCATATCCATGAAGCCTGTGACATGGGGATCAGGGCCTCCATCATTGGGGGGGGCATCTGGGGTGGCAGGAAGGAGCTGGTCTAAGTGTCTTTGACCTTTATGTCCCTGTGCTATAGGACAGAGAGGTTGCCTGTCATCACAGATGCAGCCTTGGTCTCTGGCAATCATTTTCTCTTTTGAGTGTTCAGTTTGGGGTAGAATTATAGTTCAGTGGGTGGTGTCAGAAATAAAGAGACAGAGTGGCATGTGGAAAATTGGAGATAAGCGGATTAACTGCAGGGTTGAAGGAAGTGACATATCCATCCCCATTGTCTCATGGTGGAGGAGAGTCTTCTTGCCTGCTCTTTTTGGCTACCTTCTGGGCTCAGAAGACAGTCTATCATTTTTGGAAGCCTCAGTGTTTTTCCTTACCCAATAAAACACATGTGAAACAGCTTTTCCGCTATAATGGCTGTCAGGGACCCCAGAATGTAGCCTTGTCTTTGCCTTAAATAAATTGGATGGCCTTGGGCAACACCCTTAACTTTGGAGCCTCAGCTTACATGTATAGAAGATGTTCATATTGATGCCTGGCGTGCTTCACCAATTTGCCATGAACACCAGCAGGACTGATGAAAACAGTGAACTCCAAGTGACAGGGACAGTGGCTATGCTTTATCACATCTCTCAACATCCTAATCATTGTTCAGGGTGTTTCTGCTCCAATGTAGACTTGCACAGGCTTCCAGGAAAAATGTTTTCCATCTTCCTCTAGAACTATCTAGGGACCCTGGAGCTTCCATCCTTCAAGGCCTTCCTGTGGCTTGGCTGTTCAGTTTTCCCTTGAGCTCTGTGAGATATTCAACATCTTTCCCATCACTCTATCTCTGTGTTAGACAAGAAATATTTCTGTTGCTCATAACCAGATAAACCTAAATGATGAACATGTAACTCTCTAAAACTTTCCCTCTGAGTATCTTTAGAAAGGCACTGACTTTCTGCCACCCAACTGTCTTGTACCCACCCCATTTATGAAATACCAGGCATCAAATCCTGAAAGTCCTTTATCCTCAAAGTCTGCAAGATCAGTGCTCTCATCATACCCATTGTGTAGGTAAGGAACTGAGACTCTGAAAGATATGGACAACTGTCCAAGGTTACAGTTAGAACCAGGAGTCTTGGTTGATACATGTCAGTAAAACTTGTGGTCCCAAGTAAAGGAGATTAATGAAAAGAACAGGAGAGGATCTCTTGCCAAGATGGCACCTTTCCCCATCTCTCTCTCTCAAATCACATAGTCTTCCATCTCTGCTTCTGTTCCGTCTTCCTGCCTTTTTCTGTGGACTGACTTTCTCTGTTCACTCAGAGGGAGTATATTGCTGAGAAAGGGAGCTCCAAACCTAACTCTAAATAGTAATTAATTTCAAGGTTCTGCCTTCAACTATAGTTTCTGTGTTTCTTGGTTTGAATATTAAGAGAAAAATCTGGTGCTTGTACAGCTGGGGTAGGCTGAAAAACTTCTTTCCTTCCCCAAAGATATCTACTGAATTCCTAGAACTTGTGACTGTTATCTTATATAGAAACAGTCTTTACAAAAGTGATTAAGTTAAGGATTTTAAGATGGGGAGATTATCCTGGATTATCAGGACAGGTTCTAAATGGAATCATACATATCTTTATCAGGGGGAGGCAAAGGGAAATTGGACACAGACAGAAGAGGTTATGTGACAATGGAGTCAGAGCTTGGAGTGATGCAGCCATAAACCAAGCAATGCCTGTAGTTACCAGAAGCTGGAAGAGACAAGGAACAGGTTCTCCCCTAGAGCCTCTGAAAGGAGTACAGCTCTGCTGGTACTCTGCTTTTGGCACAGTGATACTGATTTCAAATTCCTGGTAGCCATGACTGTGAGAGAATACATTCCTGTTTTAAGCCACCAGATTGTTGTGATTTGTTACAGTTATAGAGGACTAATACAGCAGCCAATGGATTCATTCTTCCTGCATTAGGTGTCCACTCATTGTCCAAACAGTACTATCCAGGGCGATGTTAATATGAAAAACATAGCCAGTGAAGCCTATCCTCTCAGGAGTCTCTATAGGAAAGAAGTAGGTGGTGATCCTCAGAGAAAGGGCAGAGCTGGAAGACACTTGCATGCATCTCATCACCACTCCCTGACACCTGCTATCATGTAGGTGTGAGCAGAAGTGCTGGGAAGCACAGGGCAGCAGCCATGCCTGAATGCAGCACCAAGAGGAGGGCTCTCTCCTTCCCCACCCAAGCAGGGAGAGTGGTCAGAGTCAGCTCTTAATGGACAGTGGTGGAAAAGAGGAAAGGTTAGGAAGTGAGTCTACTTGTCCAACTAACTCAAACAATTGTTAACATCCTCCTTTAGCTAGGCCTTGCGATGAGTTCTTAGTACAGGCACCAAACTGTAGGGAAGAGAAAGACCTACACATCCTGGACAGCTGCTAAGAAAATAACAGGATCATTAAATCATTCGTTTAGTCACTTATTCAACCAGTGTTTCTTGTGAAGAGAGATGTACCAGGTTAGGTGACAATGCAATAAAATATGTAAAGCGATCGTCTTCATGGGATAAGAAAAATAAGCAAAATAATCTTAAATTGAGAAGAGGGATATGAAGTAAAGGAGTAAGGTTCTGAGACAGAATGAGGTGTATGAGTGGGTGGGGATGAAGGCGTTGGTGACAATCCGGCCTTGGAATCAGGAGCTACATTTGTCGTGCGGGAGGGTCTGTGGTAAGTTTGAATGGGTAAGTCGAACAAGCACCTGGATTTAAGCCTGGGGCTGGGAGAAAAGATGTGGGCAGGAAATGGAAATTTGTTAGAGCCATGGAAACGAAGGAAAGGTGCAGGAAAAAGAGCGTTTAAAGGAATTGGCGTAAGTTTTACCTTTGGCTCTATGCATACAGAGCACACGAACATCCTCCACGTGTGAAGAAAAGGTTTACAAGAAAATTGTGAAGTTGCATAGCACTGCCTCCCTCCTCCCTCAATCAAAATTGTAAAATTGCGTAGCTCTGCCTCACTTGTTCTTCAACTGAGACTACATTTCCCAGAATGCTGCGCGAACCTCGCGAGACCCGAAATCCCCCACAGCCGCTTCCGGCGGAGGTGGCCCTGGATCATCATGGCGACGGGCAGAGCATCTGTGCTGCTGTGGAGCTTCCTGACAGGTTCCCGGAGCACGGAGCGGGTCTGTTTCCGCGCGCGAAGTCGGCCCCAGCTCCGCGCCCTGCTCCAGCCACTGCCTGGGCCCTGCGGGGTGGCCTTGCCATGCCGTCGGCTTGCCTCTGAGTCGGGTAAGTGAGCTGCCAGACGTCCGCTGGCACGTTCTCCTGGGAGATCTAGAGCTTGTTTCTGGCTGGTGAGAACCACGCGGACTCCGTCCTGCATCCCCGACCCGGCTTCTCTAGCAGGGCGTCCTAGGCCAGCCGGCTCCTTTCTGTACCTTGGACCTGCAAGGTCAATCATCGCCTGCCTGTTTCATTCGTTAACTCAGTTAACCAACAGTGCCTGAGCTCGGTTCCTTGCAAAGCACAGTGCTACGTTTAGTGGGTACGGCCCGCTAAAGTGGTTTGTCTTTGAGGAATTCATGGCCCAGTGGGGATGTGGCAGTGCAGTGCGATCTAGGTCGCGATAGGGTATGTTAGGGACTATTTAGCTCCAGGGCCCGGGTAACAGGCTCTGAAACTCCCTGGTGACTTAGGCCTCTACATATCTAAGACCCCCTGGTGATTTATGCCTTTACAAGGCCTGTGTTTATTAAATGAGGGCAGTTAAGTCAAGAAACCATTTGTGCATTTTGCTTCAGTTCCTGGAATGTGTGTGTGTGTGGGAGGGGGGGTCCAAAATGTTATCTCACCCAACCAAGAAAATTACTGTGTGACTCATGCTTGCTGTTTGAAATGCATATAAACCCCTAGACCCTTGCATTCGGGGGTCCTTGCTGAAACCCGCTGCGCCAGGCAGATGCTTGGACCCTAGCTAGGTGGAAATAAACCTTGCTGTATGGTTTGCATTATCTTGAGTGTCCTTGGTTTCTCTTTAGGGAGGCGTTCGACACCAGATTTTAACAGGTACACATATAAGAGTGGACTCAAACTTGATGGGAAGGACAGGGAAGGGTTCCTGGAAATTAGGACCAGAGCTAAGACCTGGCTGACCATGCTAGGAAGAAAACAGGAAACATTTCAAGTAGAGGAAACAATATGAGCAAAAGCCAGAAATGAGACTGAACACATGTAGTTTGGAAACACGTTTGAGACAAGATTGATAGGTTTGGTTATGGCTTTGGCTTTAAGTTTAAAAGGAGAAAGTGTAGCTTTTCAGGTTCTGGCTTAATCAGTTGAGTGGAGGAGAGTAGTCCCATTTATACGAAGACACGATTAATTGTAGGAATGGTTTTTGTTTTGTTTTGTTTTTGGCTAGGGCACGGAGGAGGGGAAGTGAGGGAAGATAAAGCAGGAGTAGATGAGATTGGAAGGGAGGCAGAAGTAAACGTCTATTTGTACACATTAAATTTGAGGTGCTTTTGAAATTTAAAAGTGTAGGTACCCAGTATGCAGTCATAGCTAAAGTGAGAAACATCTGGTAAAAGTGGTAACTCAACTTGGGTGCCTGGGATGAGTACAAGAAGTACAGGACCGGTTCTGGCTTTTGGAGAAGCAGTGTTTAGTGGGAAACATAGTGAAGTAAGCAGACTATCTTAGTTTCTTTTCTAAATGAAGTTGGAAGTCATTGGTGAGTTTTAAGCATGACTCTTGATTATACTTAATTTTTTTTCAGTTTTATTTAGATATAAGTAATATAGGATATTGAATAAATTTAAGGCGTGCAGCACAATGATTTGTCTTCATATATCACAAAATTATTATCACAGTACATTTAGTTTACATCTTTCCTCTCATGCAAATACAAAAAAAAATTGTTTTTCCCTGTGATGAGAGCTCTTAGGATTTACTTTCTTAACAGCCTTCATATATGCCATTCAGCGGTGTTATATTATCATGTAGTATATAATATCCCTAGTTCTTTATCTTTTAACTGGAAGCTTGTACCTTTTGACCACCTTCATCAATGCCCCTTCCTCTGGTAACCATAGACCACAAATCTGAACTCTTTTTCTGTGAGTTCTTGTTTGTTTTAAGATTCCACATACAGTTGAGATCATACAGTATTTATCTTTCTCTGCTTGACTTATTTCACTTAATGTAATGCCTTCATGGTCCATCCATGTTGTCCCAAATGGCATGATTTCCTCCCTTTTTATGGCCGAATAATATTCTATTCCACACAGATACACACCCAGCACAACTTTATTATCCACTGTTGGACACTTAGTTGTTTCCATATTTAGCTGTTATAAATGCTGGTGAGTTCCTTTTTCTCTACATCCTTGCCAACATTTGTTCCTTGTCTTTTTGAGTCGTGCCATTCTAACAGGTGTAAGGTGTTATCTCAGTGTGGTTTTGATTTGCATTTCCCTGATGATTAGTGATATTGAGCATCTGTGTGTTGGCCATCTGTATGTCTTTGGAAGAATGCATGTTTGGGTCTTTGATCCATTTTTAATCACTTTTTTTTGGCATTGATTTCTAATAAGTTCTTTATATATTTGGATATTAATCTGATATATCATTTGCAAATATCTTCTCCCATTTAGTAGGTTGCCTTTTTGTTTGTTGATGGCTTCCTTTGCTGTGTAAAAGCTTTTTATTTTGATGTAGTTCCTGTAGTTTATTTGCTTTTTCCTTTCTTGAGGAGATATCTAGACAAATGTTGCCATGGCTGATATCAGAGAAATTACTGCCTATTTTTTTTCCCCCTAGGAGTTTTATGACTTCAGATCTCACATTTAGGTCTTCAATCCATTTTGAGTTTATTTTTGTGTATGGTGTAAGAAAGTGGTCCACTTTCATTCTCTTGCATGTAGGTGTCCCATTTTCCCAGCACTTTTTATTAAAGAGACTGTTTTTTCTCCATGATATATTCTTGCCTTCTTTGTTTTAGATTAATTGACCATGTGAATGTGGGTTCATCAGAGACACTGGCCTGTGATTTCCTCCCTCCCTTCCTTCCTTCCTTCCTTCCTTCCTTCCTTCCTTCCTTCCTTCCTTCCTTCCTTCCTTCCTCTTTCTCCCTCTCCTCCTCCCCGTCTCTGTCTTTTTGTCTCTCTGGTTTTGGTTATGAGGGTAATGCTGGCCTCGCAGAATGTATTTGGAGGCTCTCCTTCCTCTTCTATTTTTTTTAGAATAGTTTGAGGAGAATAGGTATTAGCTCTTCTTTACATGTCTGCTGGAATTTACTTGTGAATCCGTCTAGTCTTTGTTTGTTGGGAGGTTTTTTTGTTTTGTTTTGTTTTTTAAATTACTTATTGACTTTATTACTAGTAAGCATCTATGCAGATTTTCTATTTCTTCCTGCTTCAGTTTTGGAAGATTGTATGTATCTGGGAATTCATGCATTTCTTCTAGATTGTCATACAATTTTTTTTTTATTTTAAAGATTTTTATTTATTTATTTGACAGAGAGAAACATAGTAAGAGAGGGAACACAAGTGAAAGAGGGGAGTGAGAGAGGGAGAAGCAGGCCCCCCGCCAAGCAGGGAGCCCGATCCAGGGCTCAATCCCGGGTTTCCGGGATCATGACCCGAGCCGAAGGCAGTCGCCTAACCAACTGAGCCACCCAGGCGCCCCTGTCGTACAATTTTTTATAGTAGTCTCTTTTAATCCTTCAAATTGTTTGGTGTCGGTTGTTACCTCTCCTTTTTCATTTCTGATTTTATTTATTTGAGTCCTCTTTTATTTCTTGATGGGTCTGACTAAAGGTTTATCAATTTTACCTTTTCAGCAAACCAGGTCTTGGTTTCATTCTTCTTTTGTTTCTTTTTTTTCGCTCTAAACTTTATTATTTTATTTCTTTTAATGTTGGGGTTTGTTCTTTTTCTAGTTCCTTCAGATGTAAGGTTAGATTGTTTACTTGAGATTTTTCTTGTTTCTTTGGTAAGCTTTTATCACTGTAAATTTCCCTCTTAAGAACTCCTTTTTACTGTGCTCCAAAGATTTGGGGCTATTGTGTTACCATTTTCATTTGTCTCCATATATTTTTTTGTTTCCCTTTTGACTTCTTTGTTGATCCATTGGTTGTTTAGTAGCATGTTGCTTAGCCTCCATGTGTTATGTTTTTTCTATTTTTTTCTTGTAATTGAGTTCTAGTTTTATATTGTTATAGTTGGAAAAGATGCATGATATCATTCAATCTTCTTAAATTTGAGATTTGTTTTGTGGTCTAATGTGTAATCTGTCCTGGAGATTGTTTCATGTGCACTTGAAAATAATATGTATTCTGCTGGTTTTGGATGGATTGTTCTGTATATATCTACTAAGTTCATCTTAAAGACACTGTTTCCTTACTGATTTTCTCTCTCGATGGTCCATCCATCGATTTAAGAGGGGTATTAAATGGCCCTGCTATTATTGTATTGCTGTCAGTTTCTCCCTTTATGTCTGTTAATATTAGCTTTATGTATTTAGGGCCTCAGTGTTGGGTGCATAGAGATTTACAATTGTTATATCTTGTTGGATTGATCCCTTTTAGCATCATGTAATGCTGTTGTTTCTTGGAATAGTCTTAGTTTTATTTTTTATTTTTTAAAAGATTTTATTTATTTCTTTGGGGGAGGGGAGCATGAGCCGTGGAAGGGGCAGAGAGAGAGAGGATCTACAGCAGACTCCTCACTGATCAGGGAGCCTGATGCAGGCCTTGATCCCATGACTGTGAGAACACCACCTGAGCCAAAACCAAGAGTCAGATGTTTAACTGACTGAGTCACCCAGGTGCTCCTACAATGTTAGTTTTAAAGTCAGTTTGTCGGATGTAAGTATTGCTACTCTGGCTTTTTTCATTTCCCTTGTATTTGCATGGAGTATCTTTTCCCATCATTTCACTTTGAGTGTCTGTGTTTCTTTAGTTCTGCAGTGAGTCTCCTGTAGGCAGCACATAGATCTGGGTTTTTGTTTTTGTTTTGTTTTGTTTTTATCTATTTCAGCCACCCTGTATCTTTTGTTTGGAGCATTTAGTCCATTTACATTTAAAGTAATTATTGATAGGTATTGTACTTATTGCTATTTCATTAATTGTTTTCTGGTGGGTTTTGTAGTTCTTCTCTGTCATTTCTTTTTCTTTTGCTCTCTTAACTTGTTGTTTGGTGGCTTTCCTTAGTGCCACATTTAGCTTGCTTTCTCTTTATTTTTTATGTATCATGAGTTTTTGATTGATGGTTATCATGGGGTTCATATATAACATCATATGGGTATAGCAGTCCCTATTAACTTGATTGTTGTTTAAGTTTGAACACATTCTAAAAGTACTAAGTTTTTACCTCCTTTCTCCATGTTTTATATATATGATACCGTATTTTACATTTTTTTGTTTTGTATGTGCCTTGATCTTTTTCCTAATTTTTGTAAATAGAATTGATTTTACTGCTTTTGTGTTTTAACTTCCTTACTGGCTTTATAAAATGATTAACCTACTACCATATGTTTGCTATATGTTTGCTTTTACTAGTGAGAATTTTTCCTTTCACAATTTTTTGACTTGTAGTTATTGTCTTCTTTTTTTTCACTTAAAGAATTTCTTTTAACATTTCTTTTTTTTTTAAGATTTTTTTTTTTTTTTTTGGTCATTTATTTGACAGAGAGAAGCACAGCCAGAGAGGGAACACAAGCAGGGGGAGTGAGAGAGGAGGAAACAGGCCTCCCACCGAGGGAGGGAGCAGGGAGGTCGATGCGGGGCTCCATCCCAGGACTCCTGGATCATGACCCAAGCCGAAAGCAGTTGCTTAACCAACTGAGCCACCCAGGTGCCCCCCACCCCCTTTAACATTTCTCATAAGGATGGTTTAGTGGTGAGGAACTCCTTTAGTTATCGTTCATCTGGGTAATTCTTTATCTCTCTAGTTCTGAATGATAGATAATCTTGCAGTGCATTCTCTTTTTTTAAAGATTTTATTTATTTATTTATTTGCGAGAGAGCGTGAGCTAGCGAGCCTAGGCTGGGGAGGGACAGAGAAAGCGGGAGAAGCAGACTGCCTTCCGAGCAAGGAGTCCAACACGGGTCTCAGTCCCGGGACCCTGAGATCATGACCTGAACTGAAGACAGACACTTAACAGACTGAACCACGGCAGGTGCCCCTAGAGTATTCTTGGTTAAAAGTTTTTTCCTTTCAGTACTTTGACTATGTCCTGTCATTCCTTTCCGACCTGCAAAGTTTTTTGCTGAAAAATTAGGTGTTAGCATTATAGGGTTTCCCTTGTTATGTAACTGTTTGCTTTTCTCTTACTGTTTTTAATATTCTCATATTCTCTTTTTAAATTCTCTCATTTTAAGTTATTATGTGTCACAGTGTGGACATCTTTTTGGGTTCATCATTTTTGGGGATTTTTGTGTTTTCTGAACCTGAATGTCTTCCTAGATTAGGGAAATTTTCAGCTTTTTTTAAAAAGATTTTATTTATATTTGACAGAGAGATCACAAGTAGTTGGAGGGGCAGGTGGAGAGAGAGGAGGAAGCAGGCTCCCCACTGAGCAGAGAGCCCATTGCGGGCCTCGATTCCAGGACCCTGAGATCATGACCTGAGCGGAAGACAGAGGCTTTACCCCACTGAACCACCCAGGTACCCCAGCTATTTTTTTTTAAGTAAGTTTTCTGCTCCTTTGTCTCTTTTTCTTCAGGGAGCCCTATAATACAGTGTTTATTGCACTTGATGATGTTTTAGAGGTCCCTTAACCTATTCTTATTTTTTCTTGTTTAGCTTGGTTGCTTTCCATTACACTGTGTTCCAGATCACTGATCCATTCTTCTGCATTTGGTGATCTCTTGATTCCCCCTACTGTATTTGCCCTCTCAGTTATTGTATTCTTCAGCTGTATTTTTTTATATTTTCTATCTCTTTGTCAAAGTTGTAAATTCATCTGTTCTCTCAAGTCCAGTATCTTTATAATTGCTACTTTGATCTTTTTATTAAGCATGTTTTGTATCTCTATTTTGCTTAGGTCTTTTTCTGTGATTTTTGTCTTGTTCATTGTGGACATATTCTTCAGTCTCCTCATTTTTTTCTAACTCTCTTTGTTTCTGTGTGTTATGTTGGTATGTCTCCTGGTTTCAAAAGTGGTGTTCTTGTGTAGAAGAGGTCCTGTGGTGGCCTGTAGTACAATCCTCTCTTGTCCTCAACAGGTGCTCCTGTGTGGGCTGTGTGCACTCTCATATTGTGCCTGAGCCACAGTTGCTGTGGGCATGCTGGGTGGAGTTAGCTCACCTTCGCTCTGCTGGTTCAGTGTCCTGCTTTGTTTACTGCAGGCACACTGATCAACTTTGCTGTTTTTACTGTTGCAAGGCCTGGCTGCAGCTACTGTGAACCTGGCTGGTTAGCTGCTATGACAGCTGTGGGCCCACTGAAGGGGGCAAGCTTTGCTCCATGTGTAGGCAGGTAAGAGACCTGGCTGCAGGAACGGAGTGCTTGCTGGTATGTGGGTGCTATCTTACCCCACTCTCCCCATGGCAGGAGTTGCTTTGGCAGGGTGCTTGCCAAGGCCAGGTGGGTCGGGTGAGACCGATCCACAGGGTAACACTGAGGAAAGACATGTGACTCTAGCAGGGTAGATGGGGAGTGTGTTAAAACTGGCTCTTCAAAGTGTCTGGCTGTCTTGGCTGGCTTGGGGAGTGCAAGAGAAATCGTGCCCACCATCACTTTTGTTATCGAGAAGTTTCCTGCAGGTTCCTGTGTCTCTGGCAGATGTGTCAGGTTAGTCATTGATCTCTTTAACATATGCCCCAGGCACTTTTCAAACTGCTGCTTTTGTGCTGTGTCCGGGGTAGGTTATTTAGCGTGCTGGGTCTTTATGGAGAGTGTCTCAGTTTTTTAACCTCTGGCTCTCCCACAGTTTAAAATCAGCTCTGTTCATTTTCAGAGCCAGGCCTGATGCGGACTCCTTTTCCTCGTGTGGGTCCCAGGGCTGGAGGAGTCTAGTCTCCAGGTCTAGTCTTCTTGCTCCTTTCTGCTTGTGATGTCCGTGTTTTTGGTTAGTTGAGTCAGGGGTTTGGTTCCTGAATATGTTTCCGTCCATTCTGCTCTCTTTTTAATTTTAAATTTTTTTTTCAGTGTTCTAAGATTCATTGTTTATGCACCACACCCAGTGCTCCATGCAATACATGCCCTCCTTAATACCCATCCTCCTTTCATTCTTCAGTGTGTTTTAGTTTTCAGTATGGGGATCTTTCACTTCTTTGGCTAAATTTATTCCTAAGCACTTTATTGTTTTTGATGTTCTTGTCAGTGGGATTGCTTTCTTTCTTTTTCACATAATTTATTAGTGTAGAAATGCTACCTATCAATTTTTAAATGTTAATTTTGTATCCTGCAACTTTCTAAATTTGTTGATTAGATTTAATTGTTTTTTGATGAGAGTTTTTAGGATTTTCTACATACAGAATCCTATGGTCTGCAGCTAATCAGAGACAAGTTTACTTATTCCTTTCCAATATTGGTACCTTTTACTTGTTTTTCTTGCCTAATTGATTGGCTAGGACTTGCAGCATTATGTTGAATAGGATACAAACTTGTCTTATTCCTGAACTTAGAGGGAAATCTTTCAGTCTTTTATGGTAGCTCTGGATTTGGCATATATTATGTTGAGGTATGTTCCTTTCATACCTAATTTGTTAAGAGCTTTTTTTTTTTTTTGATCTGTGAAGAGCTTTTATCATGAACTGATGTTGAACTTTGTCATATGCTTCTTCCACATCTATTGAAATGACTATATGATTTTTTTCTGTCAGTCTGTTGATTGTGATGTATCACATTGATTTGTGTATGTCAAACTGTCCTTGCATCCTGAGGATAAATTCCGTTGGATTGTGCTGAATGATCTTTTTAATGTGCTGCTAAATTTAGTTTGCAAATATTTTATTGAAAATTTTTACATCTATAGTTATCAGGGATGACTGTAGGATATTGTTATCAGAGATATAGTTATAAGGCCTATAGTTTTCTGGTAGTGTCCTTTTCTAGCTTTGGTAAGGGACTAGATTGCATGCATTCAGAGTGATATGGTTGTAGAGTCTGGCTTTGGTATCAGGAAAATGCTGGTCTAGTAAAATGAGTTTGGGAGTGTTCTCGCCTGCTCGGCTTTTTGGAGGAGTTTAAGAAGGATTGTTCGGTACAATTCACCTGTGAAGCCATCCGCTGCTGGGCTTTTCTTTGTCAGAGATTTATTATTGCTGATTGACTCTCTTTAGTAGTAATTGGTGTGTTCAGATTTTCTGTTTCTTCCTCAGTCTTGGTAGGTTGCATGTTTTTAAGAATTTTCCCATGTCTTACAAGCTGTCCAGCTTGTTGCTGCATAATTATTCACATTAGCCTCCTAGAATCCTTTGTATTTCTGTAATGTGAGTTGTAATGTCTCCTTTTTCATTTATAATTTGTTCATTTGGGTCTTTTTTCCTTTCTTAGTCTAGCCGTCTAGCCAAAGGTTTGTTAATTTTGTTACCTTTTCAAAGAATCATCTCTTAGTTTTGTTAATCTTTTCTGTGGTTTTGACTACATTTTTAAAGAGATTTACTCTGGTTGTTCTATGCAGGATGGTCTATAGTGGCATCAGAATAGAGTCAGGGAGACTCGATTAGCAGGTTAAGGCAAGAGATGAGGATGGCCTTGATCAGAGTAGTGGCAGTGGGAAATGGAGAATTAAAGAGAAATTTATGAAGTATAATTGTATGTTGTGTGTTGTCCTTTCTTTGTAAAATGGGGATAATTGTAGTATATCTGGGATTGTTAAAAGGATTAAATGTGCTAAATATGTAAGGTACTTAGCTCAGTGAGTACTGGCATATAGTCGATATCTAACAAATGGTAGTTGTTTTGTTGCTGCTGTTACTGTTACAACTGCTGTTGGCTGGATGTGGAGGGTAAAGGAGAAGTCAGGAATGACTAAAAGATTTCTGGCCCACATGACCCGTTGGATGCTACTAAGATAAGGAACCATAGGAAATGGTTTGAGAGAGGAGAAAGTTGATGTGTTCTGCTTTGGCAATACTGAAGTGCACGTGAGGTGTCCATGGGGTAGGTGGATGGAAGAGGATCTTGACTGAAGATTCAGATTTTAGAGTCTCCAGCATATAGAAGTAATTAAAGTTTTGGTTGATTGGATATCATTCACAAGAGTGTAGGAAGGGAGAAAAGGGTATAGTTCAGAATTTTTAAGGCCACCAGCATTTACAGGACTAGCAGAGGAAGAGGTGGCTGGGAAGGAATGGTACTTTTTCCCCCTCCTTCTTTTCCTAATGGAAATGGAAAGAAGGGATTGACAAACTGTGTTCTCACCTGTCCACGGCTCTTCCGTGATACCACATGGCCTTTTCAATCTCACATTATAATCCAAGCCTGCATTTCCTAGTTGCAGCCCTTTAGCCTGGAATTTCCTTCCTTTTTTCCTCTGTCCTGTTCAGGCCCCATGGGAAGCCTTCTTGACTCTGCTGCCTTGGCCTTCTCTGCTCCAAGAGTATGTCTGTAGCACTTTGATCTAGTCTCTAGAAACAAACTTTGGTTTAAATCCCGACTCTCTCACTTAACAGCTAGTTGGTCTTTAGGCAGGCTCCATTATCCTCATTTATAAAATTGAGATATCAATATCTATTTTGTGGGTTGTAAACATTCCTGAAAATGTATGTAATATGCCTGGCATCTAGGAGACAACTCTATAAATCATTAATACTATTACATTACTTATTTATTTTAAAGATACATTTTTTTTGAGAGTGCACAAGCATGCATGTGTGTACATGCGAGGAGGATGAGGGACAGAAGGATCTCCAAGCGGACTCCCTGCCAAGATCAGAGCCCTGTGGGGGTTGGGGAGGAGCTTGAGCTCATGACCCGTGAGTTCATGACCTGAGCTGAAATGAAGAGTCAGACACTTAAACAACTGAGCCACCCAGGCACCCATTATGTATTTTTAAAGATTTTATTTTTAAGTAATCTCCATACCCAACATGGTGCTCAAACTTACAACCTCGAGATCAAGAGTTACATACTCTACTAAGCCAGCCAGTTACCCCACATTAATTACTTAAAAAAAAAAAAGTTAGAGGACAAAAGCAGGACAGAGGGAGACAGTCTCAAGCAGGCTCCCTGTGGAGCCAGATGGAGGGCTTGATCTCCTGATCCTGAGATTGCCACCTGAGCCCAAACCAAGAGTTGGACACAACCAACTGAGCCACCCAGGCACCCCTTAATTACTTTTTTATTTTTATGTATTTATTTTTTAAGAGCTTATTTCTTTGAGAGAGAATGAGCAGGGAGAGGGACAGAGAGAGAGGGAGAAGCAGGCTCCTTGCTGAGCAGGATGATTTTTATTTATTTATTTGACAGAGAAAGAGACAGTGAGAGAGGGAATACAAGCTGAGGGAGTGGGAGAGGGAGAAGCAGGCTCCCTACTGAGCAAGAAGTCCCATGTGGGACTCGATCCCAGAACCCTGAGATCATGACCTGAGCTGAAGGCAAACACTTAACCGACTGAGCCACCCAAGCACCCCTTAATTACTTTTTAATGTTTGTTTCTCTAGTAGATTTTGAGTGCCTTTTTGGGAATATTCTCATCATTGTAAGTGCTCAGTAAATTTTATCAAGGGATGAATGAATAGATTTCATAGGTATTAACATTATACATATTGAGGTAGATACTTTGTTAATCGTTTCTGTTGTTAACTTTTCTGTTTAGAGGTCTTGTTGGCTTGTCATTTTTACCATCTTATCTACAAAAATCCATTTTTGCAGAATCTGGTAGCTCAGAGAATAAGAAACCTACATTTATGGATGAGGAAGTCCAAAACATACTCATCAAGATGACAGGCTTGAACTTGCAGAAGATTTTTAAGCCATCTGTACAAGAACTGAAGCCACCAACCTATAAGCTAATGACCCAGGCACAGTTGGAGGAGGTATGTGAATGCAGAAATTCTGGTAGAATACCTTTCTTTAAAGGGTTAAACAAGATTTCCAAAGGTCCCTCCGGGTACCAGTAGCTGCTTTTCTGTAGGCACTCACGTTGCGGAGTTCCAGGCACAGACTGAGAAAAGAAATGGAAGCAGGCAGGCAGAGTGAAGCAGGGAGCATGGCTGAAATTAGGCGGACTGGGGCCTGTGGGTCAGGCCTAGGTGTCCAAGCAGAGCCACCTGCCCGAGTATCCATCTTTTGTCCTGCCTAGTTCAATTTCCTTCCTGAGAAACCTCTGCTGTGAGCTGCTTTGAGGATGATGCTTTGGTGGCATTATGGATCCTGCTGAACCACAGGCTACTGTAGGCATCAGGGTCCTCCTGGAGTTATGGGTATGAGAGCTTTGTGGAAAACGCTCTGATGTATGAATATGTAAAGCATATTGCCCCTTTTTCTAATTCAAAGTAAGTTACAGTCATAGCAAAACATTCAGCTATCCAGTAGTATATCCCATGAGGAGTTAAAAGTACCATTTTCACTTCTCAGAGGTGATCACTGCTAACAGTATGACATGGAGCAGTATGGTCAGTGGTTAAGAGCATGGGCTCTGGAGTTGAGTTGTCAGGGTTCAAATCCCAGTGCTGCAACTTCTTAGCAATTTATTTCACATGTGTGTGCCTCTGTTTTCTCTTCCATGAAGTAGCTGTCACCTAGCTCCTAAGGTAGTTGTGGGCATTAAATGGGCCAAATACATTCAGAGTATTTGAACAATATATGATGCATAGTACACACACAATAAGTGAAATCCTTTATTCTGTTTCAAGCAGCTTGTGTGGGCTGGCTCTGTGCTGTGGTGAGAATGGTTGAGCCTGTAGGTGGTGCTCTCAGCCACACCACAGAGTCAGCAAAGACCAGGGCCCAGGAGCCTTTTCACTCACTAATTTGGGGCTAGAGCTTCTCTTTGTAGTTCTTGGCATTTATCAGTATCTGTTTTTGTTTTTTTTTTTTTTTAATATTTTATTTATCTGACAGAGAGAAACACAGCCAAACAGGGAACACAAGCAGTGGGAGTGAAAGAGGGAGAATCAGGCTTCCCGCCGAGCAGGCAGCCCAATGCAGGGCTCGATCCCAGGACTCCGGGATCATGACCTGAGCTGAAGGCAGAGGCTTAACACTGAGCCACCCAGGCGCCCCCAGTATCTGCTTTTGTCAGATGATCCTTCTGACTTGCAACCTTCTGGCTTTCCTTAAGAAATATTTTCTTTCATTAGGCTACAAGAAAGGCAGTTGAGGCAGCTAAAGTACGATTAAAAATGCCACCAGTTCTGGAAGAACGAGTACCAATAACTGACGTGTTAGCTGAAGATAAGATTTTGGAAGGAACAGAAACAGCCAAATACGTATTTACTGATATATCATATAGCATACCACACCGGGTGAGTATATATCTAACTGCAAAATGATCTTTGTTTGAAATATGTGGAAATGGGTCTGAGGGATGAGGGTCAACATTAACATTATTGTGACCCAGCTGTCCCTGAATCTTCCAAACCAGAATTCCTGTCGCTGGGTGAGACCCTCTGGAAGATCAGCCCAGCATAAGGAAGAAGAGAAATGCAGATCAGCCCTATATCATCGTGTTATCATTTTCCTACAGATTATGGACACACTTTATTCCAGATTGACTGCAGAGAAAGAGACAGGTGTGCTAAGACAGAACTAGTTTACAAACCCACCCCCAAACCACAAATAGGCAGAAATCTTCAAGGCAGTGGGAGAAGGGGATTCTTTCTGCACAAGTTAGACTAACTCCCTAAGCTGAAATTTTTTGACAAAATGGTTTCTTAAAAATTCTTGAGGATGCCAAAAAACCCAGACTTCCCAAAGGATTTTCACTTTTCAGAATTTGAAGAAAGAATGAAACGTTTCCACAGATAATTTTCAGGCACCACTTGCTTCTTCTGTGGTGGTTTTTATCCTCCAGCTCCTCTTCCCTTGATGGCCAGTTCCAAAAGAACACTCTGGTACTTGAAAAATATATCAGTCTTGTGACTGAATCTTTTCAGTTAAGAGTGAAACAAGCTATTTACAATTCAGCCCACAGAATGCAGTAGAATACTATGTAACGCTACAGCTCGGAGAAGGGCCGCCCCACATTAATCTTTTTATCTGTGATTATGGTTAGAAGACATGATTTGAGCTATGTCCATGTCTGTACATCAACCACCTGTATACCTGACATGATAAACAGGGATCAGAGTTTCATTTTAATTAAAATTTTTGCTCTGGGGTGCTTTACTATATGTTTGCAGTGGTTTGAAGGGTGTTTATGGGAGCATTTTATAACCTGAGAGGGAGAAAGGAACTTAGAATTCAAATTGCCATAGTCCTTTTGAGGAGTAATTGTGTTATTTAGACAGCTGTTATTTTTTTCTATTTGCAATGCTTGATGAAAGTTTTAATTATATTATCCTCAGAACACATTCAGACTTTTGCACCTCTGAAAAGTAGAAAGTACCATCTGGTTAATTTATACAGTAATCAAATGTGTATCATTTACCTGCTATGTGCAAAATTCTGTTTTAAGTCATTGGGTATTGCAAAGAATTATAATCAACAGTTCCTGCCCTTTTTCAGCTCTCCGACAGTATCTGAGCAGTGTCAAGAATTTTGCACATGATAAATTGCCAGTTGAATGGCACAAACAGTAGGTGGAATTCAGAGGGAAGCGATCTCATGGCCTAGGATTTGATAGTTGGAAGAATGAAGAGACCAGAGGCAGATGGACAGTCTGTCTGACACATTTATGTCTCCTGACAGTTTGGGGTATTACAGAGGTGTGGAATTAAGACTCCACATTGCTGGGTTTGTTCGTTTTACCCCAGGGACTTTAGAAGTAGATCACAAAGTAGTAAAGTCTGTTTCAGTGAGACTTCGGGATGGGGAAGTGAAGCTGTTTGAAAGGTCTCATAGCACTTCTTTGCTCTGAATGGATTTAGATGAATCTCTGACCAGCTTTTTTCAGTTGAACCATTTTATGTATTAAACCCACTTTAGGACCATAGTTGGCACTTAGTAAATACTTTCATTTTAGATTTCTGATTGTCAGAAGCACAGCAGTGATTAGTGAAGGAAGTATCAAATCTTGCCAAGTGTTTGAGGTTTAAAATTATCATTGAAATCATATACAACTGCATTTTTACATCTCCCAGTTGCATTTTATATTGTGATTGCAAATTATTCTTATAATGGTGCTTAGTAAAACACTGGAACTAGAAATAAGTCTTCACAAACCCATCCTCGATTATGTTTTCTATTTTAGGAGCGTTTTATTGTTGTCAGAGAACCAAGTGGCAGGCTTCGCAAAGCCTCTTGGGAGGAACGGGACAGGATGATACAAGTTTATTTCCCAAAAGAAGGCCGTAGAGTTTTAACACCAATAATTTTCAAGGAAGAAAATCTTAAGGTAGGGTGACTTTGGCTTCCTAGAGTCAGTGGTGATGGTTTCTTTGTGGAGTAAATCAGCTCTGGTGCTTCTATAGATACAGGTTTCTGATCATGACTCCTCTATTTTTCTCTACCATGCATTTGGCTTAGTGAGGTTTGAATCTAGATGTGACAGTTACGAAGCCTGTATCATTTCTGCCTCACACTTACTGGGCACAGAAGTGGATGAGCAGATCTGTCACAGCATCAGGACAGATGTTAAACTTTCATGTTTTTCTTATCTAATTCCAACTGTACTATGTGGTTTTAGACCATGTTCAGCCAGGACCGGCATGTTGATGTCCTCAATCTCTGCGTTGCCCAGTTTGAGCCAGATTCTACTGAATATATCAAAGTGAGTATATTTTATAGTTTCTAAGTATGGACTTAAGTATTGCTATGAGTAAGATTTTTGTAGGGGGGAAGCAAAGAGAAATACCTGAACATCTATTACGTACCTGATGTACATCAGATATTTTATCCTTACAGCAGCCTTTGAGTTAAGGATGGGAGAATTTAAGCTCAGAGAGTTATATAGCTTGCCGCAAGCTGCACAGCTAGTAAGTGGGGGTGTTGGAAGGACCCAAAATTGATGGCAGAGCTGTTGCTCTTTTCATTTTTATCATGCAGGAACAGAGTCCTTTACTAAAATTTGCCAAAATGTATGTGTCTTACAATTCGGTTTAGTAAGTAATCACATAGTGCTTTCCTACATGTGGTATTGCAGATAGTATAAGTGATGACATGAACTAGGATAGGGTATGTTGTGTCAAAGCTTGTAGTCCAGAAATGATTGTGGGGAAGGCTGCTGGGTAAGTATGCAGATAATTATCACCTTAGGTTTGAGATGTTCAGCACTAAGAGGAGATTACAAAGTGCTTTCAAGAAAGGTTTTGTTGGGGTCTTGAACAGGGTTCTAGAATGGCAGGGAACATTGTGAAGTTGGGTGAGGTGTTTCAGGCAGGGAGAGGGAACAGTGTGAAAACAAGCAGGAAACAAAAGTGTGCTTGCAAATGGTCATCTGGTTTGCTTGTACATGCAATGTATATGTATGGGAGGTGTTCAAGGTTAAACTCGAAAAGTAAATGGGGCCATGTCACAGGTGACTTCAGATTTTAGGTTCAAGAATCTGGACTCTAGTCAGCAGGCCTTTGAAAGCCTTTTGAACACAGGAATAGTCCTCAGTTTGCAAGATCAGTCTGGAAGAACTGAAGGAGCATTAGTTAAGGTGGAAGGGAGTAGTTGATGGGCTAGGAGAAAAATGGAGATGTGAAAAAATACTCATTTTTTTTCAAAATCAACTGACCTAGTGACCAAGATAATGGTGGTCCATTATTTTCTAGTGGTCTACATATGTATAATAGGTGCTTCATAAATAGTGGTTGGCTGGCTGAAAAGTAATTGATCTGGCTACACTTCTACAGTGCAGGGTTGATCTAAACCATACCTACTGGTTAATGAGAGTAAAGGCAGGTATAAATAGACCTGGTTTACTGGTCCTTTCTTGGGCAACACTCAAGCAAGTAAATGTGTAACCAGTAATGATCACTTTTAATTTTCATGTTTCTGAAAAAAATTGCATTTTATGTGAATAGATTCATCATCAGACCTACGAAGACATAGATAAACATGGAAAGTATGACCTTTTACGTTCGACAAGACACTTTGGTGGAATGGCGTGGTATTTTGTAAATAAGAAAAAGATTGACGGTTTACTGATTGACCAGATTCAGAGAGATTTGTAAGTATGAGCTTATTGATAAGTAAAAAAATTCTTACAGTAAATCTGTATTTAAGCTCTTTTCCCCCTCAGTGATGACAGTGTATTACCCAGTGATAAATACCTTTCACTTACCTCATTTATTTATGGGTTGGTTCTTCCAGCATAACCCACTATTCTCAGTTTTTGCTTTTGTGTTATTTAAATAGGGCTAGGTTCTTTGAAAGAGTAAGTGGCTGTGGATCTGGATTATATACCTTGGATACTGACTTATCCTGGGTCTCACCCGTGTTCCTGGGGTCAGTGAACTTTCCACACACTCAAAGGGAATTAAATGGGAAACATAAAGACATAAGCTCTGGCAGGGGCTCGTTTTCCAGTGGAACTGAGGCTTTTCAGTAAAAATCATTTAATTTATGAAAATACTATTGCTTTTGATATCCCTTGCTTTTGCAAGATTTTTAAGGCATTGAAAAAAATTACATTTTTTCCCAAAGTTACGTGAAACAAGGAATGTCTATTATATTTTAACTGATGTGCTCCCACATTTTCTAGCTGAAACAATCATGTACTTTACAACTTGTGATGAAACTGAAAAGGAAATTGTTTTTGAGTATCTATCAGTTTGATTAGAAATGCCAAAATGACAAGGAAAAGAAACCAGTGGCTCTGAGAAAGTCACTGACTGACTCAAAAGTCTGAACTACAAGAGGGTTTAGTTATTACTTCCACCTTCAGACTATAAGGAGCTGTGACTCAGCATATCTTCCATGTCATCTGATCTAAGCCCTTCACATAAAGGCCCGAAGGCTTTTGGAAATAGAAGATTCCACAGGCACCATCTAATAGGGCCTTTGGAAATAGAAGGTTCCACAGGCACTATCTAAGAAATACATTCCATATTTGGAAACAGCTCACAGAAGCAGCATTCCTAATGGTAGATGTCTTCAGGCCAGCTTATTTCACCAGCAAGTGTAGTGTAATCCAATTCAGAGGGCAGAATTAATCCCATATAAGTAGGGGGCTAGTGGACAGTCATGAGGATACTTTAAAAATGGGTGATTTTAGCATTTTCAGGTGATTTAGCAGTGACAGTTCCTGTGAATGAATTTCCTTATAAAGTTTTTCAGACTGACTCATTCTGAAATGATTTTATTATAAAAACATGTAACATTTTTGTAAACAGAGTAAGAAATGTGTAACATTAAAGTTTTTAATCAGAGTATACTAATACTCATTACCACAAGAAAGTTTTACATCCGAAGCAGTTTACTTGTATACTGGGAGGAAGGTCTGAGTACTTCATTTTCCTGCTCTGCATTAATAAGTAAAACCATTCTTGTGCGATTTCTGACTAGGACAGCATGCTGCAAATCCCAGACTAGGCAGTAGAGGGTGCACATCCTCACAAATGGAACCCAAGGCAGAACAGAGCTTCTGCACGTTTATTTCAGGGTCAAGTCCCACCGTTGGTTTTTAATTGAGATTCTTTTAAAATTTTTTTGAACATGTAAATTTATTTGCTCTTATTTTCAGATATGGGGTGGGTGTTAATTTGTTCAATAAGATGCAGGCAATATACTTTACCATGAATGTAATGAAGCCGTATCCAGGAATCTAAATATAGAAGCCCACTTAAGCTCTTTACAGGACCACATGCCTAAGCTCCAAAGAGAATTTTATTTGGGGAATTTTGTTGCTATTTTTATTGGACATTGTTAGATTATAACAAGCACATACATTTGTAATGAACATGTTTTCAGTATTTTTCCCTGAAAAATTTTACTATATGAACAGCCTTGGTTTCTCAGTTCTCCCAGAGGATGGCCTTGAGATAAGCCTAGAGCATTTCTCTGAGGTCACCATGACTTGACAAGTTCTTTACCTACTCCCATGGCCCAGGTTTAATAGGAAAACAGGGAAAATTAGTGAGATAGGTGGGGAAACACTGAATTAGGACGTCTTCACCTCTAACCCCAAGCTGGAAAGTAGTAACTCACTGTACAGAGCACAACCTCAAAAGCACAAGCATTTTAGAAGGGATATTTACCCCCTCAGCTCTGAGGTGGCAAATGGTGGGCAAGTGTTGGCTATGTGAGAAGATAGTGATTGGTTTGGGGAAGGCCTAGGTTGTTTTAATGCTGATAAAAAGTTGTTTAGAGGTTTCTAAGAAGTAAGTATATACCAGAAGAACAGAATTCTAGATTGCTGAAGTAGAACCTGACATTCCTTCTGACTGAGGAGCATAATTTCAGACTTTTCTCACTTAGGATGCTATTTTTAACTAATGGGTTCTTATAGACAGACTGGTGGCCTGGGAGTCTTTCCTTGGACTGCCAGGGGGCCTCTTGTGGAGGCATTTATTCACTAGTTCAGAGTCTTAATGAAAATCTGTTAGCAGGAGATGTCACTGCTAATGAACTTGAAGTGCCTTTGAGTATCCCCTGACCACCAGCCTCCAGCTTATGTGAGATGAAGGTAATATTCCTGCCCTCTGAGTTGGATAACAGTATTATCTGCCTGTGAAGTGGGCTGGCCTGATAGCCACCTACCATTAAGAACGCTGTTTCTCTGAGAAGTGATTCTCCGTTTCCAAAAAGAATACAGTTACACTTAGAATATATTCACTTTGATAAATTGGGCACTGCCTGTACTGAATCCTGCCCTGCCTACCTCAGAATGGATATGAAGCTTAAATTAGCCCATTTTCTGTAAAGGCCTTTGAAAATATAAAACTAAAGGCTTAAAAAATGTCTGGCCCAAGGAGAGTTTGAAGTGTAATTTAGTTTTAAGTTGGTATACATTTTTATAGGACTGTGAAGTGAAGAAAATCCACTAATAGCAGTAAATCCTTTCACTCTAGAGTTGATGATGCCACCAGCTTGATCCAGCTGTATCACCTCCTCCATCCAGATGGCCAGTCAGCTCAGGAGGCCAAGGAGCAGGCTGCTGAGGGATTACAATTAATTAAGGTAAAGGCACTTTTCCCACACTGGCTTTTGAATGGTGATAACATTGAGTTGGGAAGAATTCTGAAGTGGGTCATATCTAATGGTAACTAAACAGATTCACATATACAGAAGATGTGTGATCTTGAAATAATAACTAGAACCTATTTATGATAACAGAGGGAATGGGGGTGGGGGTAACTACAGCAGGAGTTCAAGTAATTCAGCTAGTAGGGCAATAGCCCCCTTACTGAGGTGATCAAGTCACCAGCAGGGCAGGGTGAAAAATGAGGTAAGCACAGGTTCCCAGTGTACCTTCTGGTTGTAGAGTGTGGTCACATTCCTGTCCACAGCAGGAGAAGGTGGTGCTTGTATATTACTCAGCCTTAGTTCCATTATCATTTTGGAAGTGCCTCCCTCTCAAAAACATGGGCTTAACAGATAAGACTTCTTTGTCATTATATATTTTCAAATCTTCTGATGCTCAGAACACAGTTTGGCTTCTCTCCCAGTCTCATTTTATGCATACTACAAAGCAATTCTAAGGATAAAAATGACCAGTGATGACCCTTTAGGAGGAGTAGAGAGAAACTATGGTACTAGTTTTGGTTTTCTCTGATAGGCTAAATAAAGCAAAATGCTTTTGGGGAAAAATATTCTTTAAAGTGAAAAATCAGTTTGTTGACTCTCATCCTCCAGATTTATCTTTAAACCTAATGATTTGCATTTTGATCTAGCAGGAGGTACAATGTCAGGTTTTAATTTTTTTCTGGAAATAAGCTGAGAGCTGGCAGCCATATGAGGATTCTTCTGGTGTTTAGAATAACTGTGGCTTGAACTGTGTCAGATATGATTTTTTTGTTCCATGTGGTATGCTTATTTTATAATGAGAAAAAAATTATTGTGAACCTTGGAAGACTTTTTAAACTGGGACTTTGCTAATGCAGAAATGGAAAACTTTATAAATAATATATGTTCTACTGCTTAAAAGAGTTTTTTTTTTTGTAAATTTAAACAGGTCTTTGCAAAAACAGAAGCACAGAAGGGAGCATATATAGAATTAACACTACAAGCTTACCCAGAAACATTTGTTAGCCATTCTGCAGCTTCCTGACAACATTTTTTAAATGAAATTTCATTTTGCTAAATTATAACTTGCTTTCTCTGTTAATGTTGAACTGAATGTTTAAGAATGTCAAAATTAAAAAAGTACTGATGGGAGTTCCTTATATAAAACTGTGTTGTTGGTTTTTTTTTTTTTTTTTTTTTTGACAATGCCTCTAACAGAAATACAAAGAAAACCTTGTTTCTCCGCTCATTTTCCTAGGCTACAAGGGGATAATTGAAAAGTATATTTGAGTGCCTGGTTATGAATTTCTCTCATTAGGTGCACTGTCAAAGACCAGAAAAAGTACCTGTATCTTTCTGTATTACCAAACAGCTAGTTTAAACAGAGCCCAGCATAACGAGGTCAGAGGAGCTGGGTTTCAGATTCTGATTTGAGAAGCAGGTAACTACTAGACAAAGTCAGGGTGAGGCATAAAAACCCAAGTGTATAAACCTGAGGGCGGGGGGGGGGGGCGCGGGGAACGTGACTGAGAAAAAGGGTTAAAAGAATGTGAGCTGATCCCTAGGTGAGATGTAGTCTGGCTCAGGTTCTAAAACTAGAAGCTTATTTTCATTATTTACAAAGGAAACTTTAAAGTATTTTCAATTCAAAAGATTTTATGAGATATCTAATGACAGTATGAAAAAAAAATCAAAGCCCACATTTATTTTACTTAACAAGGAAACAGTGATTTAGATGCTGCACATAAACTACTCCTAAGAGCACTGTGCTCCCAGTGAGCCACACAGCCTTTTCATATAAAAATCTAAGGAGTTTCGATACCTGTCCATAATAATGATCTGTGATTTGGGTTCCCAAGAAACATTTCACTCAATCATCCAAAATATCTTCATCCAGGTTGATGTCTGTTGTGTCAATATCTTCTAATTCCAAATTATCCAGATCTACTTCCAGTTCGAGTAAACTCTGCAAAGAGTTATATAGCACTTTGTTATCTCTGATAATCTTTTAAAGTTACCTCTGAATCATGAGCCAAAGAGAACCAAAGCAATAGCCAAAAGGGGCATTTTCTCATTTCAAATCCCCTGCTCTGAAAGTGATTACCTCACTTGAAATGCAGAGGCCTGCTCATCCTACAAAGCATTCATGGGGAGGGAGGAAGGAAGGCGTGAGTATGGGGTTCCCGTGGAAAATGTGGGTATGATATCTGTACCTTTTCTTCTTTGTTGGCTGTGGGGGGGGCCACAATAACTGGAGTAGGAGAAGCAGGTTTCCCATCAAGTTCCTACAAGCCCAAGTGGAGACATGGATAAAGATGAAGAAATTTGTTCAGGATTAGGAAGTGGGAGATGGTACTTAAAATGAACAAATCTTAACCAGATTACCTCATGCAGTGTTCTACTGACCTGTTGAGCTGCAGATCTTGAGGGCTGAAAGCCTTTTGCCTCTTCCATAACATTTCTTTCTTCGTTTGGCTATCAGAATAAAGCAATGATGACATATTCTGAAGTCAGTTCATCTTTGAATTTGACCCAAATCCCAGATATTAGCTCTCAATCCAATAATGTATGTAAAGTATGAATGTACTTCTACTCTATAGTCGCAATAAATGAGGTCTGGCTGCCTGGAGACTCACCGTCACAAGTGGGTACTGCTTGGCTGGCCACAGATCAGCATGTGTTTCCTTCACCCATTCTTCCACAACAAAGGCTTCTTTTAATCCAGGAAAAAGGTTTTCATACTCTGTTGGATCAGCAAGGGATTCTGCTGCTTTCTGATTAACTTTTGAGAGATTCTCTCTCCAGAGTTTCACCACCCTATTATAGAGATCATGGAACCAAAGGGAGACTGAGTAAGCGTGCTCTAGTTTTTATCTGAAACATTTGTTCCTAAAACTAAAAGTCTGTACCTTGAAACCTGACTGGGTAGGTAAGTTCGGGCCAGGAAGGCAGCTTCTGGCAGTCGGCCAGTTCTAATCAAGAGTTCCAGGCAAGCATCAAGCCTAAAGATTAAAAAGGAGAGGCACTATTACCAAGAATAGACCAAAAAAATGTAGATTTAGTGTTGCACAGTCAGTATTCTTTCCCCAGCTTCCACACATACACCTCACTTCTGTCACCGAACCATTTACTTGTCATCACGTGTGTTTACATACTCAACAGACTCCATAAGCATGAAGGATAGGACAGGTTTGTAACCATTTCCAATCTCCTGGTAACTTGTTTTAAACAACTCTTAAGAAGCAGCAATGGGGGCTTTTCAAGACCAGCAAAGGCAGCTTAGACAAGCACATTTTATAGGCTTTCAGGAGATATAGGAAGGAGCAGAAACGCAGTTCCAAAAGTTGGATCATCGAGGGCATTCTCTCCAATGTGGGGTGCTGGACAATCCAGTGATATCCAGCCAAAAAATGTCCTAGTATCTGTTTTCTTAATTTCCATTGTTTTCCTAAGTTTGATAAAGTAGATAATGTGTTTCAGAATTCACAGGTTTTTGGGGAAAAAAACACAGGGTTTTGGGTTTTAGAAAGGTACTACAGTACATATACATTACCTAACATGGTCAGCATCAAATAAAAGTCAAAAACATTAATATTCTGCAATAGCACATGAATGCTACATGTGATTAAAAAACAAATGGCAGAAAAGTGACTAATAATAGTACTTCAGAGTTCAGGTTTTGCCATCAAGTAGGTTATAAGGACTATTTTTCAGGACATTTTTTGGCTTTTAAATTATGGACCTATTCCTACAAGTACACAAATTTATAAATACATATAGATACACATTGGGGTGCACTAAGTTTTTATAATAAAGTGTGAGGTTTAAAAAAGTCACGAGGGCAAGGTTATTGAACACTGACAGTTGCAATCATCTGGTTTGCACTAACTGCCAGACTTTCAGAAGTATACGATCTTTTTATGTTTTACAATTGGACTCAATTCTAGAAGTACCTGACAGCCTCAATCCCCTTTATTCTTGCCATGGACAGGTCAGAACTACCCAATTTGGGTAAAACTACCTGCCATTTGGGTACTATCGGAGCAGCACAATAGCTTCTGCCGTGGTGAAATAAGATGCTCAGGGGCGCCCAGGTGGCTCAGTTGGTTAAGCGACTGCCTTCGGCTCAGGTCATGATCCTGGAGACCCGGGACGAGTCCCGCATCGGGCTCCTTGCCCAATGGGAAGCCTGCTTCTCCCTCTCTCACTCCCCCTGCTTGTGTTCCCTCTCTGGCTGTGTTTCTGTCAAATAAATAAAATCTTTAAAAAAAAAAAAAAAGATGCTCAGCCAGGGAGAGGTAGGGCTTTTGAGAAATGGGTTTAACATTTCTCTCATCCAAGCCTCCCTAAACAGCTCATTTTGCTCAAACATTTAGACCAAATGCGTGAAGAGCGTATCTTACCGAAGGTAAGTGCCACCAAGGTAGCACTGACCTCTGACTGACCCCAATAGCCAGGGGCTAGGCCAGAACTCTCCATTCTCTTCCCAGGTTCATTCTTCCTGTCTAAACCACCATCCGAGTCAGTGCAGAAATGAGTGTTTTAAATTACTATGCCCACCTCTCTTAGACCTTGGATAAATACTTACTTGCCCTGTAAAAAGTAGCTCATGAATGCCACGTTGTTCTTGCCGTCTCTCTCCGCACCTTCTGCTAGTTTGTTGACCATACTAGCATTTCCTGAGGCAGTGGCCAAGAGCAAGAGACCCCCATAATCCTGTGCATGGTGCAGGCACTCCTGGGCAAGGCCAAACTGACATTTACTGATGGCAAGTTCGGCAAGTTGTTTCCACTTTTGTTCTGACTATAAGAAAGAGTTTCCAAGTTAAAACATCTATGGAAATAAACATTTGAATTTTCAACATCAACACTCTTGTGTTAACCTGAGTATGACTGTGCTGACAATGGGAGATATTTCATACCTATACTGAGCTGCGCCTGTTAAGTTGGTTCTATCAATTAAAGAATGGATTGATAAATGTGTAATGAGAAAATGGAAGTTATTTGCATATACAAAATTAATTCAAACACAAATCAATTTTAATGGTGCATAAATTATCATCAACCCATTATATTTTTATTTTGTAACTGCATGCTAAAAGTAATTGGAGTTTTAAAGTAATTAGATTGCAGTTATTTTAATGAGTGAATGAGTGATTTAATACCATTTTGAAAGAGTAGGAAATTGTTTTCTTATATCCTTAAATATTCAATATTATCTATCATTTGTAACTTCTCAGAAATCAAAATGCTACAAATTTGGATGATCTTAACATAGCTGAAATTTATTTAGCACATCTGAAATGAATTATCAATACATGTTAGCCTTAAACCACAGCTGGGGGCCCTCAACAGATAACAGTTTATTAAAATGTGTCAAAATATTAAAATTTTTCTTTAAAACCAACAACTTTATCAATAGTTTGGGTTACTGGCAAATTATTGCTTTGTACTCAGAGTTCTCAGAGTAGTATCTTACATCTTCTCTTACAAAATAGATCTCACATAAGCTATTAAAAACACTTTTTTTTTTGCTTTTTATTTTTTCAGTGTTCTAAGATTCACTGTTTATGTCCCCTATCCAGTGCTCCATGGAATTTGTGCCCTCATTGCCCACCACCAGGCTCACCCATTCCCCTACCCTCCTCCCTTCCAAAACCCTCAGTTTGTAAAAACACTTTTTCTTAAACAATTGAGAGTATTGAGAATATAGCCCCATTATAAGCCATTTAATTTACGTAAAGATTAACAAAATGCCTTTTTAAATCTCACCAAAGAGAGTTACTAATTTGCATTTCTGTAAACTTCATGAGATTACACTAAACACAAAAAAGTACCTTCTAATCCTTGTATCAGTTATGAAAAATCATGACTTAGTACATACCTCTGCTTCTACTGCTAACTGGTAGGCAATGTTCAGTTCTCCAAGCTGAAGAGCAAGTTCAAAGCGATGCTCTGGATCTGTGGATACTGTAAGAGCTTGCTGCTTGAAGCCCTAAATGAGAGATGTAACAATGTGTGTGCAGTCTGTATGCATATATATATACGGTATGCACACATAGCAAATCATCCATTTATTCTATCTCTCTCGAACTAAGAATACCCTGCTGACACACAACCCCACGGCCTAAACAAAAGTGATAGATAACAAAATACTCTTTAATGAGAAGAGAAAAATTAAGGAATCACTCATTAAATGGTAAAAACAAACCAGCAGACAAAATTCAGTCCCACAGTGCTGTTTTCCAGGCAGTAGGAGGTAATTGATGCTAAACAAACTCATGTAAAACTAATAAGATCAGTAATGCAAAGCAAACCAATGTCAAAAAGAAAAGGATTTTGAAAAGTGAACAAGAGCCATTTCAAAAAATGAAAGGCACAGTGGTGTAGACCTAGCTGTTCATAAGCTACTCACTAGAGATCATCTAGTCCAGTCCCCTGAAGAAAAGCAAGTCAAATGTAAAAGCTTCCTTCCAATTTTCCCTGATCTGTAGGTCACTCAGCAAACATTTTGCTTGCAGGTCCTGACATGGATAGGGTACCATTACCTAGACATTACTGTTGGTCTTATGTCCAGTTTATTCATTAGCAAGCACTCCAGGGGGCAGAAAATCTAAAACTGTCTTCCATGTTCTAGTGAGTCATCAAAACAGGCTTTTATGCCAACTACTGTAATTATCAAATTAGCTTCTCCCCTAGGACAAAGAGTACTAATGGGAGTCTGCACTATGGGCAAGTTCGTCAGTTCTATGGATGTGGTGCATTAGACAAAGCTCAGCCTTCAAGAGACTTCACTTGAAAGAGGGAGAATGCTCAGTTATGGGGTGGCCAAGATGGAGGAGCTGGACAGCCTTCCAAATTCTGTCTAGCTGGATCTTCAGGAAGTCTGTATCATTAATGTTCAAAATGTTTTAGCTTTCCAGACTATACAAGCTGCCCATCCTCCCATTCATCCACGAGTACAATGTAAATAAGGCATTCCGAACCTGCATTACTCCTTTTCTGTCCTATTTACTGGTGTAAATAATAAAAATCCAAGAACAGAGAGTACAAGATCTATGGAACACATCAGATATAAGCAAAGGTAAAGCAGATGAAATTAGGTGGACTAAATACACTTCTGTTTTCCCCCAAATCCCCACTGAAATGACACAAAAGGGACTGTTTTTTAGGGCATAAATTCCTAAGGACACAAAAAGGCAGAGGAGAGCTCTGTAACAAAATTTTGGAATTTTAGAAAACTGGTACAAGAATATAAACAGTTAAAACACTAATCCTAAATCAGGAGTGAGGACAGCATAGAAACAACATCATTTACACATCAGAATCCCCAGTGGTGTCTCATGGAAGGCAGGGCTAAGGTAAACAAAACTGCCTGAAAGTCTGTGTAACAAGTGGGAAAGAAACAGACACTCGAGGTCCCACCCTACATACCTCAGGACATACAGAAGACAGGAAGTTTATTGCTTGAAGAGGGTAAACTAGAAGGTCTCCATACTGAGGGATACACTACACAACTACACAACTTTCAAAAGGAAAATAGGAAACTACAAGAACAGAGATTGAGACTAAATGAAATTCTGGATATTGAGACACCAAGCTGTTTTCTACTCAGGCCCTAGAATGATGGTGATTTAAGCTCAGTCTTAGCCCTTGGGGTATAAACTCTAACAGCCCAAGAAGTAACCCTAAAATGTAAACTCTGCGAGCCATGCGCCAGCTAGTACAGTGCCTGGTGCAATGTTAAGTGCTCATTAAATTCATGAGATGAACATACGGCCACTGAGAATTCCCAAATGGCCCAGCCACATCCATGTTATGAAGTCCATACCCAACAAGACCATCCACAAATTCAGTACTTTTATCTGCAGCTTATCAAACCTCCACTCTTAAATAAGGGCCCAAGGATCATCAGATGCATCAGGAAAATCTCTAACAGGAAAGAGAGAGATCAAAATGAACCATTAGCAGCAACTTGAAGCATACTACAAAGAAGGCAAACTCCCAAACAACAAAACCTATCATTCAGATCCTGAGAGAAATAAACTTTCATCCACACACAAGAAGAAGATTTTAAAAGTACAAGAATAACGGGGCGCCTGGGTGGCTCAGTTGGTTAAGCGACTGCCTTCGGCTCAGGTCATGATCCCGGAGTCCCGGGATCGAGTCCCACATCGGGCTCCCTGCTCGGCGGGAAGCCTGCTTCTCCTCCTCTCACTCCCCCTGCTTGTGTTCTCTCTCTCGCTGTGTTTCTCTCTGTCAAATAAATAAATAAAATCTTTAAAAAAAAAAAAAAAAAAAAAAAGTACAAGAATAACAAAACAAGACCAGTGCAGAAGGCCTCACCTTGACTAATAGCTTCACAAAGACAGAATATAGAAAAAGAAGGAAGGAAATGATCAGATAAGTGATTCAAGAAACCCTCTCAGAAACGAAGACATGAGTGTCCAATTAAGAGGTCATCTAATACCCAACAAAATGAATAACTGACCCCTACCCAGACCCACCATCATAACATTTTAGAACAAGAGGGACAAGGTCCACAAAGCTTCCAGAGAGAAAAAAACAGATCCGGTATCAAAAACCAGGAATATAAATGGCTTTACACTTCAACAATAACTAGAAGCTAGATTACCTCCAACCTAGAATTCTGTATCCATTAAATGGCCAAGGATATTTTAGAGTAAAACAACAGCAGTTTCCGAAAATCAAGGTTACAAAAAACTTTATTTTCTATTAATAACCCATCTCTCAGAAAACTACTCAATGACATGATCCAGCAAAATGAGGGAGTAAAGTAGGAAAGGAGATGGGGAATGTAGGAAACTATGGATCCAACTCAGAGGCAAAGGGAAGCTCCAACATGAAGGTGAGGGAATATCCAAAAGAACAAAAACAGTTCAGCCTGAACTGAACTGGTTTTGAGCTATTGAGAGATTTCAAGGAAATCTGGAGAACCAATAGAATGTAGGGAGAATTAACCATAAGTACAAAGAAAAATAAGCAAAGGAAGAAAAAAAAAAAGGACAATTATTATTGACTCCAAGGAAAACAACTGCAGGAAGGGAAAGCTGTAACATATTACATGGCTCAGCTATAAGCAGTGTTTAGGTAGCCATAAAAATGTGAACACTGAAAACTGACCAAAATCATAACTATATGGGGAGGATAAGGATAGAAAAGTGGCATGTATGTTGTGGGAAGAAGGGGAGAAATAGGTAAACTGTCACCTTCTATAGAGTGGTAAGTCACAAGAAATGCCTAAAGCTTACGTTATTTAGAGATGCAGAAATAAATACCAAGAGAATCAACCAAAAGAATAAGTGATTACCTCTAGGAAGTAGGTCTGAGAGAGGAAAAGAAGTTCAATTGTCTTTCTTAAACTTTGCAGAACTTTACACTTTGTGCACATACAAAATGATTTACAAACACTCCATTCAGAAAAAGTGTATCACTGGTGGTAAATTTTATGTTATGTATATTTTACCATAATTTTTAAAAAAAAGAAAAAAGGGGGCGCCTGGGTGGCTCAGTTGGTTAAGCGACTGCCTTCGGCTCAGGTCATGATCCCGGAGACCCGGGATCGAGTCCCACATCGGGCTCCCTGCTCGGCAGGAAGCCTACTTCTCCCTCTCTCGCTCCCCCTGCTTGTGTTCCTTCTCTGGCTGTGTTTCTCTCTGTCAAATAAATAAAATCTTTAAAAAAAAAAGGAAAGAAAAGAAAAAAAAAAAGGCCTGTTAGCATAGAGAGGGAAAATGCAGGATGGAAACGAAAATATTGACAGTATGGAAAAGAAGTCTAAGAAAGGGAAGACTGATAACTGCTTCAAAGATTTAAAGAAGGCACTAAGTTGTGTCACTTGGGTGGCTCAGTCCGTTGAGCACCCAGCTCTTGGTTTTGGCTCAAATCATGGTCTCAGGACTGTGGGACTGAGCCTTGCACCAGACTCCAGCTAAGTGCAGAGTCTGCTTAGGATTCTTTCTCTCCTTCTCCCATTCCTCCCTATGTGTGCGCATTCTTTCTCTCCAATACATAAATAAATAATCTTAAAAAAAAAAAGGTACTAGGCCATTAAGAAAGGACAAGAGATGAGTCTAACAAGTGACTTAAGTTTACAGGAGAAACTACATTGCCATTAAGTGACAATAAAGAAATAGTTTTCAAATCTATACTAACATTCTTTTAAATTGGTTTAGGAAAAAAAAAAAAAAAACACCCAAAAAGAAAACAAACCAAAAAACTCTTACCTGCTTTTCTAGAAAGTGTGCAACTCTGGTCCTCTGTTCTTTTGGAATGGTAGGAAGAACCTTATCAGCCATGCTAAAGTCCCTTCTCATGACAGCTGTCTGGTATTCCAGCACTGAAACCAGCAGAGAATAGCTAACAATGTTCAGTTCTTTATCCCCCAGATACAGCCTGTTGTCTTTAGGAATATAGCCCAGGAGATACATTGTCCTATAACAGAAATAGAAACTAATTTAGGAGTAGGCCCAAATCAGTAGGTACGCGTACACACACACACACACACACACACACACACAATACGTGCCTCTTGCTTAGAATCTTTCCATTTTGCTTGATGCAATTTTGATCAACAGCCAATCTACTAAAACTATACACTGAAAAATCAAGGCTATCACTGCTACAAGCCAGCAAGAGATTTTGTTTAAAAAGCATAATTCTAAATTTAGAATGCTTGAGACAAAAGCAAAACAATACTCAGTTACCTATCCAAGTGGGCAATGGTGACTATTTCTCCTCCAACATAATAATTTAATCTGTTCACAGAACTTGTGTAAATGAAGCAATCGCCTACCCACAGCCCTGTTTTCACAATTTCCTGAATTTCACCAAGAACCTGGAGAGAAAAAATAGTCTATTATTAACTTACTAAGTATTAGAAATCCTGTCAATAACAAAAACTGAATATGGTGATAAGGAATACAAAAATCCTACTTCAAGCAAGAAAGTTATTTCCTTGGAATTTCTATCTTCTTTCTCCATTTGAAAACAGATTCCTGCTGAATATATTTGTAATGTAAAATCTCACGGCTGCATCAGAGCTGTGATCTAAAGAGTGGTGATCTAAACTCACACATGAAACTGGGAAAGGAAGTACTTCATAAAATCTTTCAGGACCATTTCCACAACAGATGATTTAACTTTACCATTTGAAAGCTCATTTAAATCACTCTGGGTAAACTGTCTTAACACCAAAACACCTTCTAATTTCCTTACTGAAAGATACCAAAGTGAATCTAAAGCCTTCCTAAAATCAAAGTACAAATTTCTTTTAAACATACATACTTTCAAACTCTGATCTTTTAGTCAAGACTTTAGTTTTCATATTTCACTAGAATTCTTTAAACATTTACTTTCCTCAAACCTAACTTAATAAAATATTAAAGTCAGTGAAGTTCTGCTATACGAATACAAATCATTTAAAAACAAAGCTAAAGTTGTGTTGGTCAATTACCTCAAAGGCATCTTCAATGCCATCTTCAGTAACTCCCTCATGTGTTTCCTGTGCAGCCAAGACTTTTTCCGATAGATACTTCAGGATAAAAAATGACTCCTCAGTAGCAATACAGACCAGCTCTCCAGAGTCAGACCAGAAAATCTACAAAATGGCAAACAAAACAGTTTTGGACTTCTGAGTGGTATGAAAAACCGCATACACTTTGTTTCTAAGAAGACTTGTCTTCTTATATTAGGATATATATGCACTTAACAATTTGAAGTAGTGCACTGTGTGTACATACAGATACACACACAGACGTACATATGTGTATATATGTATTTGGAGGGTGGACAGGGCAGTGCCAGTATTTAGCCTAGAAATGGAAAGACCCAAGGGAGATAGGAAGGAAAGCTGTCAATAAACACTGGATGTACTGTAATTTAGGAGCAGTGGCCTAGTCCCTATATCTCTAGAGTGTTTTCCAGCCTTTTTTTTTTTTCATTATCACCCCCACCCACACACCCAGGAACTTTTAAAATATTTATTCCCTCACCTCCCCATAAAGTTTTAATACCACAGATACTATATATACATATGCTTATACATACATAACACATATACATAACATATATACACATATGAATATGCTTTATAGATAAAGAGTGAATTTTCTTCACTCTCAGTAACCAATTTTTGCCCCATTGAGGTGCTAGTACCCACTCAGACTGCATGCTGTAAAAGACACAACCAGGACCTTAGGGAAGTGGATTTATCTCCAAAGAATTTTATGATAATGAAAGCGGTCAAAGAAGCAGGTAGTTCCAAAGGTAGAAAACTCTATCACTGGAGACATTTACCTGAGGTTACAACAGCCACCATCAGGTAAAGTATGAAAAGGCTTTCTGAATGGGATGGGGGCTCCTAGGCCTTTCCAAGTCAAGAGCTCCCTGACTTCTTGTCTTCAAAGCATACTTTTTATAGTCTGTCAAACGCCATTTAAAATATGAATAGCACTTGGCATTTGTAAAACCTCTGATGCTTTTCAAAATACGCAATGTCTACTGCCTCATTCATATACTAAATTCTGATTTTCTAAGCAATCTTGAAGTAAATGGTACTGTGTCCAACACAATGGAATCAGGACAGCTGGGCGCAAGGACATTTCTTTGCCTCAGGGACCCAGAGCTCCTCACAAAGGTGCACACTCTAAAAGTAACAATGGAGGGAAAACTCACATGTTTGGGCTGAATTTCAATTCTGCGTATGAGTTCTGTATTGTCCCAGTCATAGAAAGCTAAGCCATTTACAGATCTGACTCCTAGTAGGTAGCCTCCGTAGATACCTAAAAAGAAAAAAGCTTTTGGTTTGGATGTTTCTGAGCCATTGCAAAGATTCTAATATTGTGTCATAAATAAACAACACTCACTTTCAGCTCCAAAATCTGGTTTAAATGATTTTTTTTCCTTAAAGTTCTTAAATATCTTTACAACACTGTTGCTCTCTCTTATTGCGTATCTGTGGGGAAAGGAAGGAAAACAGCATATTATATACCAAACCATACGCCATCAAATGTTAGAAATATTTTCAAATATATCTGAGTAATGAATTATGGGTTTTACACTATTACACACATTATTAGGGTTTACAAACTGCTTTAGAAACTGAGAAAGACCCACCATCCCTCGAAAAGTAAATGATTAAACCAATTATGGTATATTCATACAATGGAATACTACTCTGCAAAACAGAAGACCAATTACTGATTTATGCAACAATATGGATGAATCTCAGAAACATTTTGCTGAGCAAAAGAAGCAAGACACAAGAGTAGATACTGCAGGTCTCCGTTTATATTAAACTCTAAAGACAAAGCAATCCACATGGTGACAAAAAGCAAATCATGTCTGAGGCCAGGGAAAAGACTATTAAGGGAAAATAAAGAGATTTTCTGGGGATGACAGAAATGTTCCTTGTCTTGATTGAGCCGATGGTTACAAACTGATTCTATTTGCCTAAATTCACTGAAATGTACATTTAAAATAGTACATTTAATTTTGTATAAATTACAACTCAATAAAGGTGACTTAAAAATAAAAACTTTTATAAGTGGCTCAGCCATTTTTGGCCACAATTTAGAACACTGTTATTCAGCCCTCTTGAAAAGAGGAGCTGTGGCTGTTGCTAGATAATCAAGAGTATTTAAGGAAGTGATCTTGATGAGCGTTCCTATCAAGACAGAAAAGATGCTGAACAGGGCCTTAGCTAGATAAAGTTGAAAAAAGAAAAAGCAAATTATCAAAACAGAGAGGTATGTTAAGAGTGGTAAGGCAATCCATGAACTATAATTTCTTTAAGGTGACATCAAAGTACATTTTAGTATTTGGAACTGTGCATGTATGAATGGATTTAGGAAATTTATGAAAAGATCAAAACAAATTCTTATCTCTCAGTATATCTTATTGTTAAAAAAACTTTAAAAAATATGCACCTTATATGCAAAACTGAGGCTCAGGTTACTCACTATTGAGGGCAGGGGCAATACAAAATATGGAGGAAACAAAACTAAGAAAACTGAACATATAATCCAGTTGAGTGGTCAGAAAAAACCAAAGCCCTGATATTTATTACATGAACCAAAAAGGAATCAAAAGGAACCACTCGGTAACTAGCATCTAGTATAAATAATTATAAATAATTAGCACCTGGTATGATAACGCAGAGTTAAATGATTTTTCTTTCCTGTTTTTAATGAGAATATTTTATGAATACTCTAAACTTAGACAGAATTTAAGAATGGGAGTTGGGTAATATCACAGAAAATGAGTTTTAAAAAAGATTCAATGAAGTTCCCATCAAGATGACATCAGACTGCTCTCTCTCCAAACTAGCTCAGGACCTTGCAGCACCTCAGGACACCAGGTCATGGGAAGAATCTCCTGTCTTGAGCCCATCCATAAGCGCCAGGCCCTGCCACGGGCTCCATCAGGGAAATGGGTGCTGGGCCCCCAGTTTAATGGGATTATTAGATGAGCTTGCGTGAGCTTGCTGAATAAAGAATACAGAAAGGGCAAAGGCAGTGCTAGTGAGAACTGTCCCTAAACACAAAGAAGCACAGCCAACACTAAGCTTTTGGAACATATTTCAAACAGCTGCATACATCACCCATCTGCAATCAGGGCCAGCTGGATAGCACAAGCTGAAACTTACTCTGAAGAATCATGGGCCCACGCAAACTCCTGGGCAGATCCGAAGCTCTTGTTTCTTAATGCCATTGCTGTGTAGATGATATACTCACCATCACCACACACCACAACAAACCTGGAGATTATGGAACCCAGGGATAGAAGTAGGATCAATGACATGTGGAAGTTACAAAACAATGCTTCATTTTCATAATTAAATACTTCTAATAAAAAATGCTACTTCAGTTGACGGTTTAATTGAATCTAGTATCTTTTAAAGTTACACATTTCTTCAAATACAGAGCTAGACATAAATATTCTAACAATTCCAAAAACATAAAGATAGGGTTTTGCTGAAAATCTTCTTGCAGCGGCCTGCTCTTATAAACAAAGGAAACTTGGGGCAGGAAAATAAGAATGGCTGGAGATGCACAGGGGCCAAGATTCTAATAATTCTAATTTTTTAAGGGGTGGAGGGGCAGAGAGAATCTTAGGCAGATTCTACACCCAGCATGGAGCCCAACATGGGGCTCAGTCTCACAACCCTGAGATCATGACCTGTGCCAAAATCAAGAGTTGGACACTTAACTGAGCCATCCAGGCACTCCTCAACTGATATTTATTGAGCAACAAGATGCCTAGCACTTTGCTCATTACATTTATACCATAAGAAGGTGCTACTCTGGAGGGCGTGTGTGGCTCAGTCAGTTAAGTGTCTGCCTTTGGCTCAGGTCATGATTCCAAGGTTCTAGAGTCCTGCACTGGGCTCCTTGCTCAGCGCGGAACCTGCTTGTCCTCTCGCTCTCCCTCTCTCTGACAAATAAAATCTTTTTTTAAAAAAACTATATTAGCTGTTACTAGAATGCTAACAGTAAAATGCAAAACTTACAGCAAAAAAAAGTTTTATGATATTAAGGGAAAAAATATATAATGCATTCTTAATCTTCCTAAGAAAATTATATTGTAAGTAACTATGGATATCATTTATTACTGAACAACTAGTATACTTAGTTTACACAGCTTGTCTTTTTTAATACTGAGCACAGAATTGTAAGATGCTCAGATTTATTGTAAAGTAACTTTTAAAGGTGCACATGTTTAAACTCATGCTCAAAACTCAAGATGTTTGGTGCTATCTAAATCTTAAGAAACAAAAATGATGGTTCGATTACAGATAAGAAGCAGAATTATTACCAGTCCCCCAATTTTTTCAAAGGACACATACTTCAGAGTCACCTTTTCTTCTTAATTAGCAAATATTTAGAGCACCTACTGAGTCTACGGATACTTGTCTAAGTCATAAGACTAGATACCTGCCCTCAAAGGAGCATGAGAACACACACACAGTACATTTAAAATGAATAAATACAAAACTATTTAACTGTCTGAAGTTGTGCAGTGGGACAAAGCCAGAAAGACAATTATGTTTTCACCTTGCATGCCAACTCAGCCAACTGGCATGCTGCCTGCAGCTGTGTTGAGGATTCCAGGGCAAAAGCTCACGAGGAATGCCCACCACAGCATAAGAATGGTATATGCTGTGGATATGTGAACTCTGCTCTAACATATACGGAAGCTCAGGAGAGATTCTAGGGATGGCTTACCGCCCGTTAGGATTGTGCTGAATAGTCTGGGGGTATATTTCACAACTGCCCATATCCTTGACGGCTAATGGCAGTCTTTCTCCATCTTTAATTTCAGCATCTCCCATTGCTTTTAGGTTGGCCTGCTGGACTTCTGAATGCTTGGCCCAAATTATCTTTCCATTGGCATCCATGGACATTGCAGGTTCCTCCCGACCAAGCTGGAAGAATGACAAATGGCTCTTAGCAATAAAAGAAAACAAAACAAAACCACAAAATAAAATTTTCTATTTTCATTTAACAGAGGGCTCCTTTCTCCCACTTTAAATCTCCAGTGCTTAATCTCTTATGCTTAATGAAAGAAGAAACAGTTTAATAAAACTGGTGACTTAAGAGATGACTGTACTAAAATACCAAGAAAACTGCTTCCACTGTGTTCATTTATTCAGAGAGAGTATAATTAGAGATTACCTTAACAATGATGCTCCCTTCATCATAGCCCAAAGCGACATTGTTGGATCCTCTCAGACTGGCCACACACCACACCCTCTCCATTCCATAATTCAACGTGCTCTCAAGGCGATATGTGCTTGAATGCCAAATACGCACGGTTCCTAAAAAGAACAAAGTGAACACTCCCTTCTAATTTGAATATCTAACAATGAACTGGCCATAGGGAAGTTTTTTTATTAGCTTCCTGGCAAGTTAATTTTTTGATCTACAGTCTATAGGTGATTTTATAAAGCTAACATAAATTAACAGAAAATTATAAGAAACTAAGAAATGTGATTTTCCATGTAAAATCATGAATTTCCTCAGTGCAGTGCCTACAATGTACCCACAGATGCTTTATATACATGATCTTTTCTTTTCACTATAATCCTATGAGGTGGATATGTTCACTCCCATTTCAAAATCTGCCCAAACCACATATGCATGATGTGGCAGTATCTGAATATGACCCCAGGTTTTTAGACTCCAAAGCACCAACAGGCTTTTTGATAATTTTTCTCTAGGACTTCTAGGTATCATCTTATTTAAGTAATAGTCAAAACACATTAGGATGATGATGATGATGAAGATAACAATGCCTCTTCGATCTCTTACAGCTCAAGGATTCTACACTAATAAAAAAAGCAAAATTCTCAGAAACCTCCAATTACAATACAGAGCACTACCTGGCTTAAATATCCACTTAGTAATTACAAGCACAGGAATAAACATACATTTCGAACTTACCATCTTCTGAACCTGTGATGATGATTGGCAACTCAGGATGAAAACTGGCACAAGACACATTTTGGGCATGTCCCTCCAGTGTCTGTACACATGTTTTATTCTGTAATCAAGACACAGAAAGTATTTTTTTAAGTGAAAAACCAGTAACTGGTTTTTACTTAAAACCAGTTTTAAGTTTTTTTAAAAAACCTTAATTTTTCCAGTTTGCAGATACATTATAAATTAGAGTGGCTATTATAATCTATTAAATAATTTTCAATACAGAAATTTTTTAAATACACTTATCTGCATATTTTCTCTAATTCTTTGACAACACAGGGGACATGTAATTGTAACTACCACATTTACAGAAGAAAACACACACACCTCAGATCTGGTCTTCATGTGACTATTTTCTCCCCCAAACTTCTAAGATAATATCTTTAATAATTTTATTCTGTACTTAACCACAAATCTGAGTAAGGTTTTAAATAACACTGATTCTCTAGGCCTCATTTTATTAACTGTTTATGGAAATTTTGCTGTGAGAAACAAAAAACAGAAACTCAATCTGTCTGAGATAAAAAGCAAGTAACATAAAAAGCATAGTAACAAGAAGTTATAATGAGGTTTACAAAGTCTATGTGGCAAAATGTCTGTACCATGGCTATGCCATGATATTATTCATTTATCTGCTAGTTTTCAAATATAGACAGAAGTCTACCAGTGACGATACTAGAGGGTATAACACTTCATTTTAGTCAAAATGTTTAAATTTCTAATTTCTACTACTGAGTGAAGAATAAGAGTGAAAAATAAACATAATGGCATTTTATTTTAAAATCTCAATAGGCATTTATTTTCATTTTTATGGAGAACTCTGGGACTACTGTTTAGAGGCAAATACTGAAGCCTTATGTTATTATGCTCTGAACAGAGTTCAATAACCCAAGTTTTAACTGTCTTGTAAGGAACAGTGAAATCCATGTCTAACAGATGATAAAAGTAAGATTATGAAAAAACGGTACCTGATAGTCCCATATTTTAACAAGACGATCATCTGCACCTGAAATGAGGTATGGTTTGTCGCCACCACTGTAATAATCAATGCAATTCACACCTTTCTCGTGTCCCTCCAGAGTGAAGTTTGGTGAGGAAGAACCCAACTGCCACACCTTTAGAGAGCAACAACATCTGCCAGTCAATAAGGGGCCTTGCTCTTCAGAAGGCAGCTCTACCACACTTCTGACATAGTATATAAGGTGCCAAAGCCCAACAGAAGAAAACTAAAGAATGAACATTTCTTTCCCCCCATTTATTTCTGTTCTTTCCCACTTTACTTGACTTTCCAGGTGGCAGAATAACTATAGTGTCCTCTGAAAATGCTAATTTCCAGGCTTTATCCCTAAAGATTTCTCTTTATCCATACAGATTCCCCAGGAATCTAGATTTTTAACAGACATCCAGTGATCCACAGGCTAAAGAACAATACTTTAAGAGTAAGAAATGATTTTAGGAGAATTTTAATATAAAGATAGTGAAAGTAGTAAGGTATATTAAAAAGAGAAAATGACCATGTAACTAAAAAATTTAAAGTATGGAGAAGTAGTCAAACACAACTATAGCACTAGTATTGAGCTTTATCTTTACAAGTAATTATTGAGTGCCTCCTACATAGGAGGACCTCTAGGAAGTATAAATATGCATAAACAAATGTTTACCACTGACTGTATACAATAGGCTTTACTAGAGCCAAAGACAAGAAGCCAATTTATGTTCTCAAGATACACCTTTTCGTGAAGAAAGTTCAAAACTAATTTCAAAGTTTCCAACCTATGTCAAAAGCAAGGACAATCCAGCAAAAGGGAAAAAATGTAAACTTCAAAACCCTAAGTTATTTAGACAGATATCATTTAATACTAAATTATCAGACAAATAACATATAACATTTCATGTAAGTTAAAGGAATGTTATACAGATGAAGCATACACATGTAAGCAAAAGTTAATGGAATATATCATCTTAAATCTATGCAAATAGAGATACTGTGATATTGTAACGGAGAAGGGAGTATGACTACACTCATGCAACAGGTATTAAGCATTCAGTGCAAGCAAGGCACTGTGTTGCTTGCCATCGAGTGTCTGTCTGAGGGAGTGGTGGTGACACCCAGTTCCTGCCCCAAACATCAACATTTCTGGAGATACATTAGTTAGCATTCAAAATGAAGGGAATAAAGACAAAAAGGAATGGAAGGAATGGGATGAGCATGACTGGCTCTGTCTGGAGGTAAAATGGATGTCTGAAGAGAGCCTCTCAGAGTAAGTAACTGTGCTGAGCCTTGAAAGATGAGTAATACCCCAGAGGAAAAAAAAAAGTAAAAAGGGGAGAATAAAGAGCTTTGCAAGCAAAGGCAACAGCTGAATGAGGGTCTATGAACATTCATAGCATCTCTAGAAATTGGTAGACAGATCAGATTATAAGAGATATCTCATAATATTAGCTGTGGCTAGTCTTAGAAACCCTCATATTCAACAGTAAGGTAGTAGAACCTTACCCTTAGACTGGGAACAGAAAGATGAAATCCATGTTTTAGAAAGATACCTGAGAGTAGTACCGAGAAATGCAGTAAGGAAAAGTGAATGGAGGCAGAGGAAATTTTAATGTAAAACAGATTAATAATCAGAAGATGTCAATAATGGGATGCCGGGGTGGCTCAGTTGGTTAAGCATCGGCCTTCAGCTCAGGTCATGATCCCAGAGCCCTGGGATCGAATCCCACATCTGGCTCTTTGCCCAAGAGGAAGACTGCTTCTCCCTCTGCCTGCTACTCCCCTCGCTGTGCTCTCTCTGACAAATAAAAATCTTTAATAAAAACAAAAAAGAAGAAGAAGATGTCGATAATGAATACACTGGGGCGCCTGGATGGCTCAGTTGTTAAGCATCTGCCTTCGGCTCAGGTCACGATCCCGGAGTCCTGGAACTGAGCCCTGCATTGGGCTCCATGCTCAGTGGGAAACCTGCTTCTCCCTCTCTCACTCCCTCTGCTTGTGTTCCCTCTCTAGCTGTGTTACTCTCTGACAAATAAATAAATAAAATCTTAAAAATAAATAAATAAATAATATACTAAAAGGAAAAGGAAATAGAGGAAATACACAAAAAGGAGAGGAAATAGAAGAGGAAAAAAGGACATCTGAGTTTGCAGTAAAAATCTTGTAATATATTGCTTTGACACAGAAAAACACTCCTTCCACTAAAAGCATCAAGTTCCAACAATATTTTTCTCAAAAGAGTATGTCCCTTTGGACCAAAGTGAGAAGTCCTTGGTTTCACTCATATCTGAAACATAAGGAAAAGCACAGAGGACTGCAGGAAAGGAGGGAAAACTGAATGGGAAAAAATCAGAGAGGGGAGACTCTGGACTCTGGGAAACAAAGTGAGGGTTACAGAAGGGAGGGGAATAGGTGGATGGGGTAACCAGGTTATGGGTATTAAGGAGGCACATGTAGCAATGAGCATTGGGTGTTATATACCAACTAATGAATCACTGAATACTACATCAAAATCTAATGACGTACTATATGTTGGATAACAAGTGAGAAGTCCTGTTTTGATTTCAACATGAAGTTTTAAGGGACACTTTTAAAGCAGGAATAACTTTCTCAGCAGTCAGTACTAAAATATCTAAAACAACTGTATTTCACCATCATAATGGATACAAACAGTAGGCATCCTACCTTGATGGTCCTGTCCAAAGATGCACTGGCAAACTGATTGTTATCTTTAGGATTAATCACAATCTGCATAACATAATGGGTGTGTCCTTCAAACACCTGTGAGCAGGACCATTTTTTATCCCAGTCCCAGAGCTTAATAAGCATGTCATCTAGGCCAAAAGAAATTCTCAAGTTAGTTTTCACTTATATTTTCTTTCATTAAGAACTAAGATGCAGTCTTCGTGCCTTTTAAGGCAGCAAATCTAAGAGAAATCATACATTCCATGACTTAAAGAGACAGAATCAGAACTGAAGAGATTTTTCAAAATCCTTATTTATCCAAGAATAAATTTAACTCTCTACAGAAGAGTGGAGATAAGATAGAGAAATTACTACTAGTAAATATAAAAATTTCATGAAAAATTTTAAGAAAGACTCAGTGGGCTTTGCAGAATGACAGAAAAGTAACACAAGTCTGATTAGAATCTAAGTATGACTGAATAACGATGGCAGTGACTAGGGAATAAGCATTCCTCTTATAAGAATGGTGAAAAAAAAGGTTTGAATTACTCTCAATTTTAACTTAAAAATGTTTCAAAGAGCTATTTCTAAATCAGCACAATTTGTTTTAATTACCCTCCAAAAGTCCACTGTTTTAGATATAATACCAAGGAGCAAACTAGCCTGAATATAAAGATTAAACTGATGAGGGTATGTAGCAATCTGGCAAAAACTCATCCACCAGCATGTAAATTAGCTTTCTGTTCAGCAGATGTTTAATCATCTAGACCTTCAGGACTTTCCTGACAGGAATTGGAGCAACGCTATACAAATCCTAAGCAGAGCTGATATTTCATTAAATACGAAAGCAAGCAGCACTGATAGCACGGTAATGGATTTAAATAGTTTAAAGGCTGCTCAGAATTAGAACTCTACATGTAATAGCAGTGAAAGAATTCCAAGTCTCACTGAATGAAAATGAATTACTCAAAGAGATGCACGTGACCAAAAGGAGTCATCTCTTACCACTGCTAGTCAGAATGAAAGGCTGGGTTGGATGAACAGCAATACAACGAATGTAGTCCGAGTGTGCTTCAAACATATGAACTCTCTCCAGAGTATTGTAATTGAACACTCTAATCTGCATGTCATCCTAGAAATGGAAATTTTAAAATCATTATTATTGTTATAAAGTAAACTGTGCAAAATGGCATAGGGGCACCTGGGTGGCTCAGTTAAGGGTTGGACTTTTGATTTCGGCTCAGGTAGTGACCTCAGGGTCCTGGGATGGAGCCCCACACTAGTCTCTGTGCTCAGTATCGAGTCTGCCTCTCCCTCTGCACCCCCTTCCTTACTTTCTCTAAAGACAGATAAATAAATCTTTTAAAAAAAAGTGTACTATAGGCTCAAGGTATAAAGTCCATGCTTCAAAACATTAGACTAATTAACAAATCAAGAATCAAAATCATTCTCATAATCACTGGCCAATTAAGAAATTGAAGGGATTAGAAATTCACATAATTACTTACCGCTCCTGTCACAACCCAATTCTTTCTTGCAACAAACTTTGCAGCTCGAACAGGAAGATCACACACTTCAAATGTTTTCACCAACGTCTTTAAATTTAATAAGAATATATTATTGAGTTATGAGAAAATAACTGAAAAAACTATTGTGTTATATTTAAAACATCCAATTATTAGATTCAGAATTAGATCACTAACTTAATAATATTCTCAGACAACAACACAAAAGCTCAACAATCAAATGAAAAAAAACAGATCATCTTTTCTTTAACAGTTTCAAAATTAAAATACTTATAAAAGGATAAAAGAAAGCAAATGTCCACAGGATGGAATTCCGGATCCTCTGTGCTCCAGCCTGCCCATCCTTGTCTCCTTAGACTCACCTTTGGCTACTCCCAGCCTTACCTTTTCTCCTCCTGTTCCCTGTGCCTAAAAACCCCAACAGAACGTTATACTCCCCTTTCATAACATAGTACCTTTATAATTATGTTTGTCAATCTTTTCTACTAAGCTCCCCAAGGGCAAGAATCTTGTTCACCACTGTATTTCCAAAGCCTAGAACAGTGACCAGCAAACAAACAGTGTGTAATAAGTATTTGTTGAATGAATTGGCTCTTAGTTTTTTCTTTTTAAAATTAAACCTATCAATTCACAAAATAAACTCATAAATAAGATCCAATTCTTTCAAACACTTTAGCAGTATGTTTCTATACAAATGCTATTTACCTCTTTTTAGTGAAGCATGAAAACAGTGATTTAGATGTCTCTTCAAGATGCTTAAAATGGAGTAATATATACAGGATAGAAGCAGAAAACTAAAAGATCCTCTTAGAAAGAATAGAGATAAATGCATCTTTCTGTCCTCCCACTTCGATATCTCATTTTTTAAAATTCTGAGAATCAATCTATCATTTTGCAATCTCTCTATTTGTACCAGAGAGTAACAAAAGACAGCATAATCTTACTGATTAACTGTGTGCACTAAAAAGAATAGAAACTAATATACCTGAAACTAATGTTGTATTGTATATGTCAGCTATACTAAAAAAAAAAAAAAAAAAAAAAAAAAAAAAAAAAAAAAAAAAAAAAAAAAAAAAAAAAAAAAAAAAAAAAAAAAAAAAAAAAAAAAAAAAAAAAGGTTATAAGAAAAAAAGAATAGAGATTGGTTCATAAGAACTGTTGAGCCTACTGTGGCTTCTGAAGCCAGACTCTTCACACAAATACAATAAATGAGGGCATCAGCTCCAACCTATTCAACTATCAGTTGACTACCACACAGATACTGAGAACAGACATAACATACAATCTGTAAGATGACAGACAAATCCACGAAAGCTCATAAGGAGCCAACAAATCCAGGGATCTGCTGAACAGTACAAATAAAGCAGCTGCAGAACAGTTACGGTTTAGGTCCATGTTAAGTGCTGCTGTGACTGATACAAATGACACGAGAGTCGGTCTCCATACTCTAGAAACTAAACAATCTAAAGAGGAGGAAATGCTACACACTCAATATATATTTAATGTAAGTGAGGGAAATAATGACTAACACTTTTATGGGACTTTACACAACATTATCCAGTTTGATTTAATCCTTTTGACAATCCTGTGATATAGGGAAAGCAACAATATCATCTTCATTTTAGATAAGTAACTGAGCTTTACCATGGTTAAGAGGCTTGCCTGCATCATTTAATTAAGCAGGATGGCTTCAAATTCTAACATACTGATTTTTTAACCATTGCACTCACCACACCTCAATGACTTATCTGAAATTTAAATTTACTTCCAAAAACTTTTTCTTCTCTCAAGAATTTTGCTCTTTATCTACATGAGTAGCAATTAACTTTTATTGGTGATAACAGGGGGAAAAAGAGGTAGAACCAAAAACAGACCAACCATTGAACAAAGACTGACTCAGTATCTACTATAAGTCTGTCAGAGATGCACTTGGAGTAACAGTGGGAAATAAAACTAGGATAATCCCTGTCCATCCCAGGACCTCCATTTTTGAAGGAAAGAAGGAAATTAGAAGTTACCAACAAGATGAATTTTGAAAGTGGAACAGGTGGTGCTGCCAGAGGGCACAGAAGGGCACAAAAAGGAAGCAGAGGCACACTGGATGAACCAGTTACATTACAGTAAAACCCAAAGAAAGGAAAGGGAAATACAGCTGGGATTTAGAACACACTACAGTGAAATGATAGAGCTGAGAAACAGCTAAATGGAGTTGACCGAAGGGATCCCTAGAAAGAATCAGGATATGGGGTTGGGGGTTGGAGGAAGTACCAACATATCTGTTAAGCATAAAATCACAAACATATTAAACCTGTGAAAGCAAAAGTAGATCAAAAAAGCAGTTAGCATGCATACTATCTGCATTAAGACAAATGGATTCACAAGATGAAGATTTGAAATTGTAGAGGTTAGAAATCCCGATATAGTAAAATACTGATAAATGGAATATTTATTATTCATTAGCTCAAAAAATAATTATTAAGTACTTACTAAGTGTCAGACAATGTTATCAGCACTGGCATAAAGCAGAAAACAAAGTGTTAATGTTAATGAAATGTCACGGATGGGGTCCTGGTTTAGTGTGTGGTCATTCTGTGCCATTACAGAGACATAACATTGTAAGGGTGCTTTTAGGTTTATTACTGACCTTGGTTCCCTAAACCTATTTTTCCCTCTTAAATTAGTCACTGTGAATTTTGTCAGGATATTAAGAACTTAACCTTGGATGTTGACAATAATGATTGTATAAGTAGACACGTAACTGTATGGGATAGTGCTCTGTATTTTGAAGGAAAAATATTAAGAACCATCAAAAAAGACTGGAGAATATGAGACAAACCAATTTGAAGGATAAATGATTTACTCAGATGAAAAAGAGCAAAACATGCATTTAAGGCATATAATCTGTATAATGCATATTCTCATATGTGTAATCAAAAGCTGACTACAAATATTTGACACTATAATTTGAGTGGTTGGTTGAAAGTTATCTGCATATGATTATATCAAGTATTTGGGAAAAAATAAAATTAAAAATCCCATTCTTAAGATCATTAGAATATTGACTGAATAGAAAGTTAAGTACTATTCAATACTTTATCTATAGCAAGTGACCTTATATTATTGGTGGCAGTTTACCTCATTTCAAAGAAAAGATAATACTAACCTACATCAGAATTTAACATTTAAGTACTGTATATAACAAGACCCAAATGTTTTCTTCCACAAGCTATAACCCCATTACTGTTAGTTCCTCTTTCCTGAAATACTCTGTACTAATTTTTTTGAGAAAGCAGTCTGCACACCTACTGGACTCTAGGTCTTCTCTTGCATTATAAACACAGTCTAACACATTTTCTAAAAAGTCCTTAAAAACTCCTACCTGTGTTTCATGATTCCAAACGCACACACTGCCATTGTAAAGACTTGCCAACATCCATGGCTCTGTAGGATGCAAATCCACACTCTTAACTCGATCCGACCGAGCAGTTAGCTTTCTCTTTATATCAAGTCGCAGAGGCTAAGAAGAAACAACATAAAAAACCCTCAAAACATTAAATTGCTATGCCAAATAAAACATATTTGAGATCATAACTAAAAACAGTGCATTAACAGGCCTTCAAAACAATTCAGTTTTTATTTTGCAGAACTGTAGACACAGTTTCAAGTTTATAGCACCTACTTCTTCATTCATACTAACATATGAGTGTTTAAATTCTTTTAACTTACAGTAGTGGTAGTCAAACTTTTTGGTCTCAGGCCCCCTTTCCATTCAAAAAAATTTCTCAAAAAGCTTTTGCTATGTACGTTGTATCTACTGATTTACCATGTGAAACATTAAAACTGAAACAACTTAATAATATTTATGTATTAATTCATTTTCAAATAAAAATAACCCATTACTTGTTGATTTAAATAACATATTTTTATAAAATATAACTATATTTTTGAAAGAAAGTTAGTGAGAAGACTGGTAAATTTTCACATCCTTGCAAAACTAACATTCTGTCTTAATGGGAGACAGTTGGTTTCTCATATCTGCTTTGGCCTTCAATATATTGTGATATATTGTTCTGGTTGATGTATATGAAAAAAATAACTTGACCTCTCAAAGATAGGTAGTTGGAAAAAGAGAACTATTTATTTATTTTTAAAGATTTTATTTATTTATCTGACAGAGAGAAACACAGCTAGAGACAGAACACAAGCAGGGGAGTGAGAGAGGGAGAAGTAGGCTTTCCGCCGAGCAGGGAGCCTGATGCGGGACTTGATCCTGGGACTCCGGGATCATGACCTGAGCCAAAGGCAGACACTAGACCACCCAGGCGCCCCCATTTTATTTTTTTAAAGATTTTTTTTTTTAATTTACTTGTCAGAGAGAGAAAGAGAGAGAGGGAAAATGCACAAGCAGGGGCAGCAGCACGCAGAGGGAGAAGCAGGTTCCCCACTGAGCAAGGAGCCAGATACAGGACTCCATCTCAGGACCGTGGGATCATGACCTGAGTTGAAAGCAGAAGTTTAACTGACTGAGCCACCCAGGCAACCCAAGATAAATATTTTAATAATTTTTTTAAAGTTTTTAAAAACTTATTTGAGAGAGAGAATGAGTGGGGGAAGGGGGAAATGGCAAGGGAGAAATTAGGGGCTTTGATCCCAGGACTCTGGTATCATGACCTAACTGTAGGCAGACACTTACTTAACTGACTGAACCACCCAGGAGCTCTAATAACTTTTCTTAAATAGCTTATATTCTTTCATACACACCAAAACTTGACAAGTGGTAGTTCCTTAAAAGTTAGTTGCAATGTGAAATCTGGAACCACATAACTGAACCTTTTATACTTTGTTACTTACAAATCTCTTGGCCTATTATGCATTTTTTAAAAGATTTTATTTATTTATTATTTATTTTTTATTTATTTATTCACTCATTCATTCATTTATTTATTTGTCAGAGAGAGAGACCACAAGCAGGGGGAGTAGGCAGAGCAGGCAGAAGGAGAAGCAGGCTCCCTGCTGAGCAAGGAGCCTGATGCGGGACTCGATCCCAGGACCCTCGGATCATTGATATTCGGATATTCCAAATTTTGACACATTTCATTATATAGTAACAAAAAGTCATATGCATTAATATCACCATCTACCTCAATTGATAAGTCTTCAAATATCAGAAATCTATCCAGTTCAGTGATAGAAGTTTTCTAAAATTCTAATTTTCACTTGAAAGCACCAATTTTATATCAGGAACAAATACTGTCAGGACCAGCTAACTTCGTTCAGTTTTTAGAAACTGTCTGCCAAATAATCAAGTCTAAACAAACACAGGATGTCAGTCACTGTTTCAAGTAAGCTTGCAACTTAACAGTATGCAACAGAAGTATCTTGTGCACACTCCTCATGTCATTACACAGAATATTGAAAAGATATAGGCTCCAATATCGAGATGTAGTAAAACTAGTATTTTTTCCTGCTTCGTCAATGGCATTCTTTTTTTTCCTTAAAGATTTTATTTATTTATTTGACAGAGAGAGACACAGCGAGAGAGGGAACACAAGCAGAGGTAGAGAGAGAGAAAGGAGCAGGCTTTGTGCCAAACAGGTAGCCCAATGCAGAGCTCGATCCCAGGACCCCGGGATCATGAACGAGCCGAAGGCAGACGCTTAACAACTGGGTCAACCAGATGACCCCATCAATGACATTCTTAAGTGAAACTGGATTTAAAAAAAAGAAAGAAAAATTGTGTGGTAATGAGGAATATACTATTAGTTCAATTTGGTGACACTACACCAGCAGTTCAGTTTTACCTTCCATTAGTTTTACAGCAATAGGGCAAATTATCAACATAGTGAACCTCCTGGAAGAGCATAGGGGACTCCTAAGAGACTATAATCACACTTTGAGAATCCCCGGTTTACAGAATATCTAGTAAGTAAATATAAAGTACATATTTATATATATTATATATATAATGTAAAATATCTACTAAATCACAATGTTGTGCCCATGTCATTAGTGTCCTATCAGAAAATATTCCGAAGAAGTGTTATTCATGAAGTCTTAGTAATTCTAAATCATAATATCAATCAAAACAGTATGGTATCGGCATAAAAACACAAAAATCAATGGAACAGAATACAGAGCCCAGAAATAAACCTATGCATATATGGTCGATTAGCCCAAAAAAGAAGCCAAGAATATACAATGGGCAAAAGATGTTCTCTTCAATAAATGGTGTTGGGCAAACTGCACAATATGCAAATGAATGAAACAGGGGCACCTGGATGGTTCAGTCAGTTGAATGTCTTGACTCTTGATTTAGGCTCATGTCATATCGCAGGGTTGTGAGACTGAGCCCGGTGTCAGGCTCTGCACTGGGTGTGGAGCCTGCTTAAGATTCTTTCTCTCCCTCTGCCCCTCTCTGTGCTCCCTCTCCCTCTCTTAAAAAAGAGAGAGAGAGAGAGAGAGAGAGAGAGAGAGAGAGAGAGAGAGAAGAGAGAATGAAACTGGATCACTATCTTAAACCATAGTTAAGTTTACAAAAATTAATTCAAAATGGATTAAAGACTTGAATGTAAAACCTGAAACCATAAAACTCCTAGAGAAAAACATAGACAGTAAGCTCCCTGACACTGGTCTCGATGATTTTTTTTGCATTTGACACCAAAGGAAAGGCAATAAAAGCAAAAATTACCAAGAGAGTCTACATCAAATACAAAGCTTCTGCAGAGCAAACCATTAACAAAATGAAAAGGCAACATACTGAATGAAAGAAAATATCTGCAAAACATATACCTGAATAAGAGATTAATATTCAAAATATATAAAGAACCCATACAAATTAAGAGCAAAAAAAATTAATCAAGTAAAAAATAGGCAGAGGTTCTGAACAGACTTTTTCCCAAAGACTACAGATGACCAACAGGTACAAGAAAATGTCCACTGTCACTAATCACCACAAATCAAAGCCACAATGAGATATCACCTTACACCTGTCAGAATGGCTATTATCAAAAAGACAAGAAATAGCAAATGTCAGTGTGGATATGGAGAAAAGGAAAACCCTGTGCACTACTGTTTGGAATGTAAATTGGTGCAGCCACTGTGGAAAAGCCAGAGTGGAGCTTCACCTCAAATTTTAAAACAGAACTGGCCATATGACCTAGCAATTCCACTTCTGGGTATATATCCAAAGAAAAATGAAAGCATCAACTTGAAAAGATATGTGCATCCCCATGTTCGTTGCAGTAGTAGTTACAATAGCCAAAACATCGGAACAACCTAAGTGTCCACTGACAGATGAATGGACAAAGAAAATGTATGTAATATATACATATTATACATAATATTTCATTGTGTATATGTATATATTTTATGTATGTGTATAATAATACTTATTAGTTGCATATGTATTATTATATATATATTGGAAGTAGATGAATAAAAGCCTTGTGAGATGTTTGCTTTGTCTCAGGAAATTATCTACACTGAACTTACTTAGTGATCTTCATTTTGTGTTGAAAAGTAACCTTAAATTTCTATTCCATTCATGATCATTGTGGAAGATCACGAAAATGAAGACTCTCTCTTTCCCTCTCTAACATTCTCTCTCTCTCTCTCTCTCACACACACACATGAATACTATTCAGACATTAAAAAGAAGGAAACCTTGCTATTTGTGACAACATGGGTGGATCTTGAGGATATTATGCTAAGTAAGTTGGAGAAAGATAAATACTGTATGATCTCACTTATATGTACAACCTTAAAACAAAACAGTTCAAGCTCATAGATGCAGAGAACAGACTGGTGGTTGCCAGAAGCACGGGGTGAGGGTGGGCAAAATGGATGAAGGAGGTTAGAGTACAAACTTCCAGTAATAAAAGTCATGGGGATATAATGTATAGCTAATAATACTGTGTTGCACATTTGAACATTACTAAGAGTATATCTTAAAAATTATCACAAGAAAAAAGGTACTGTAACCACATAGGATAGATATTAACTAGACTTACTCTTGTGATCATTTCACAATATAAACAAATACTAAATCATTATGTTGTACACATGAAATATAACATTATGCCAATTATACCTCAATAAAAAATTGATTTCTCTGGAGAATAGTATTTTGGCAATAATATTAGTAAATGGTAGGTGAATGTGATGTGTGATCAATACAGGTTATATTCATGTCTATGAAGGCCTTTGGAGACAAAGAGAAATGTCTATAGCATTTTAATGGATTTCAGTCACAGGAACCTAATGTAACTTAATTGGGAGCTTAACTAGTGAGTTACTTAGTAATCTAATACAAGAACCTAATTCTAAATTAATTAGAACAATTTTAAACAAAAATTAAAATACTCTCAAGTCAGAAAATGCTACTAGTTTAAAATTGCTTTTTTTCCAACCCAGATTCATCTAAACAGACAGGAAAATGATGTGAGTAAGTAAGTATCTTCTCAATTCTCCCAAGGATACCATTCTAAGAGAAAAGTTAATTCATTATAAACAATGATGCCTAGGTCAGTAGTCTTAATTCTCTCTTGGACATAGACTGGGGAAGACTGATTTAAAATGTTTCCCCTTCAATAGGTTTTAAACACAATCTAAAATTTTACTTGGCAAGTTATCACTGAATCTTTATTTTTGGGATCTTCCACGATGATCATGAATGGAACAGAAATTTAAGGTTACTTTTCAACACAAAATGAAGATCACGAGATAATTTCAGCAGAGATAATTTCCTGAGACAAAGCAAACACCTCACAAGGCTTTTATTCATCTACTACTTAAGCCTTGGTATTACTTTGATACATCCTCTTCTGCTTTTAGCAATACCCTAGATCTCTTCATTTGAAAAGATCAGAGTTCTTTGGTTCTTCTCTACAATCACCGAAAAACAAATTTTTGGTTTCCACTGCCATGCCTTCCTCTCGAACTCAAACATTCTACTTTCAAACCACCATGGCCAGTCAGGAAAGCAGGACATTTTAATTTTACTTCATCCTTTTTTTAAATTTGCCTCATTAATTAGCATGACAAATTTCAACTCCTTTTACTGGTCTCTTTAGAGTGAAAAAACAAGAATTGTCTTCTGTGTGCCAGGAACCACAACGGGGGCTTTCACATAAACCAGCACATTTCATATTTTTCCTGTAGCAAATGAGGAAATCCATCACTTACAAATTGTGTATATTTTACCACACAGATGTTTAATGATTCCTGAGTAAAAGTGATGCTCTGGAAAGGTGGGCTGGGTGACTAAGCAACCCTAATACACCCCCAAATACCCCCAATTTACAAATCCCAGTTTAAAAAACACAGCCGAGACCTTCTGCTATATTTTGCGCAACATTTAAGTGACCACTTTGAATGAGACATTCTATTAAATATTCTGAAATACAAAGATATTTATACTGTACCCTTAATTTTAAATGTCTCCCTCCATTTTCCAAAAGCTGGATGCATTTAAGATTCAGCTAAAATGTTACTGCCACCATAAAATCTTTTGGATTACCTTAGCCAGAACTATCCTTTCCTAAGGGACCTTAAAGAAGCTAATTTTAACATTTGTATACACGTCTCTTTTTGCTTTACAAAGTAGATGCTCTTCAGGGTGGAGTCATTGCTTACTCATGTCTTTATCTCCAGAGCATCTTATATATTTGGGTATAGGGATTTAAGGACAAATGCTATAATCGAGGTTTAGAGAAGTATGCTGAACTCAAATTTCAGTTCCACCACTCATTTCAAATATGCTATACAGGACAAGTTTACTTCTCTGAGGTCTGACATAAGTAAAAGAGGGATAATACTTTTATCTACATCTTAGTGTTATGAGAATTAAATTCAATGTTAAGCAGTTATAATAATGCCTGGCCTATCATAACCACTCCATAAACATTATTTATAACTCATTCTCCCAGTAAGAATTAGGAGGCAAATGTTTAGCAAAGTGCATGGGCACATAGTAAACACTCTCTGATAAACAAATGAATAAGTAAATCCATGTTTTGTATCTCATACAAAAAGTTTTAAATGGATTAAAGAATGAGGGATACTTCATTTTAAAATGTCCATTCCTGAAAGCACAGCAGACTCCAGACCAAAACAGATCATTGGTAACAGGAGGCAGAATAATTAAGAGACCTGAGATCTTGTTGAAGAGCTCTTAAACTGAGGACCCAAGGAAGTTCATGGGTAAGGATGGTGTCTGAGTGAACCCACTGAAGTTTTTGCAACACTGTGTGCTTCCCCATCCATTTTTCTAGAAGGATCCATAACTCTCACCAGTTTCCCTAAGGATTCAACCTCTGTTGTAATTCCAACTCTGCTTCAATTAGCCTTGTCCAAACTTAAAAGTTTTAAACTACAAGATACAGATTTTAGACATTAATCTCTAATGTCTTCAAGCCCTAAAATCTTTGAACCTATGCTTCATAACAAGTAAAAAGAAGAGCAGGCAGGAAAACGTTCAACTATAAAATACTGACCTTCTTACCTTTTTTCAGAAAGGATATTCTCACACTATTGTATTTTCTTCTTCTTAGTATAACACTCTTGAGCCAAAGTACTTTAGGTTATTTTGGGGGGTAAGACTGACAAAAAAGTGCTGTCATGACTGCCCTTCTTACCAGCCACTGTATGTGCAAATGCAGAAAACCTGTCAGAGTTTTTAGAAGCAACGTCCTAACCCTTCCTTGCCCCCTAGAAACTTGAAGCGGGATCCCAAAGCATTTGAAATTCCACTTTTGACATATACACTTACCTAATTTCGGAAGAGTGCTTTTCTGCGTTAAGACCGTAGTTTGTAGTTAGCACACACTACTACAGCATGAATGTTAAGACCAGCTGCCGCCGTTTTAAGGGCAGAATGAGGTAGGTTTGGCAAAGCCCCGGCACCGCCTCTGCAAACCACCTCACATTTCTGGGCCCCACCGCCGCCTCCCTCACAGAACTCAAACTGGACCAGGACCCCACAAGGCCTGAGGCGGCGGCCGCAGGGGAAGCCCAGGCCGCTGCTTACCGCAGCCCCTAGTCCAGAAACCCAAGAATTGGCCTCGAACAAAGAGGCCTCGCTCCTTCCTGCAGGGTCTGGACCTACCATTGCTCCGTTGGTCCGAGCCCGGGAGCCCTCACTTGCCACCCGCGACGCAGTCCCTGAGAGACCCGCCGACCCTCTGACCAGCAGACTGACTGACGTGGAACTTCCGGGAGGCAATTCTCGCGATAGTGGAGGCTAAGGTCCTAGCACCTGCGCAAACGCGCCGGCGGGACTGACGTTTTCTAATGCCCTCCCCAGTTTCCTAGGCAACGCGGCCTTCTAAACTGTCCCGAGCCGACGTGGAGCGGCTAGAGAATGCGGGTTGTGGCCTTTACTAAACCGAGTCAAATGATTTGGGGCTCCTGAAAGAAGACGAGAAGTAAAAACAAAGATAGGAAAAAAAAAAAGAAAAAAAAAATATATGTATGTTAAAAACGAGATGCTTAGTCCCTTTGGACGCTAACGGCAGGGGGAGCTCCCCTCAGTGGAGCTGTGGCTTGAGGAGCTCCCTTGGCTTCCTTCGACTCTGAGGGGAGGAATGGGGAGAAAAGGTGAAGCAAGGGTCTAAGACCGCGGGGCTAGAGAATGAGGCCCAGCGAGTTCTCTGCGAGCCCCGGACTGAGCGCCGAGTGAGACTGGGAAGAAATGGCCGGATTCGGGGCCGAGCTTCAGGCCTGTGAGGTTGGAAGGAGGCCCCAGGAGATGGGGACTACCCCACCATGCACGATCGCCCTTCACTGAGCATACACTGCATTATTCATTTATTTAACAAGTATTTCTCGATCTCCGGCTATGTTCCAGAAGTACTTGCCTCTCAAATTCTCACGTCAAATCTGAAGTATCTCCAGTTTCCTAATGAGGAACCTAAGGCTTGAGTGCCCTGGCGAGGCCGTTTAGTACCCGCTAGAGCTGGGGTTTCATCCCAATTCCTATGTCCTCAAACCGCCAAAGTGCCAAGCTCTTTCTACATCAGAGTACCTTTTCCTTAAGGTAGTTGAATTCTGGAAGGAGGGCCGGAGCCACAGAGGGTTGAGAAAAACTGCAAGAGCATTTTCCTACCACCATCCTCCTACATTCCTGCTTTTATTTTACTTTGTTTTAAACCCTGTGGGCCAAATAAAACTTGTTACATATAAACGGTACCTCTGGCTTGAGAAGCCTCAGCTTTTTTAGACCTCTGTATTTTCAGAAAGGCTAAAATTGGGTTACTGTGTGTAGAAAGTGATATTCAGAGGGAGACATGAACTCTGCATCAGGTAATCTGACTTTCAGTGGGAGATTTGCTGCAAATGTGATCTCTTTAGGGACCTCAGAGTTTCTCATATAAAAAAAATTAGGTTGGAGCGCCTGGATTGCTCAGTAAAGCACCTGCTTCCGCTCAGGTCATGATCCCAGGATCCTGGGATCCAGCCCACCTTGGGCTTTGGGCTCTCTGCTTAGCTGAAAGCCTGCTTCTCCCTTTTCTTCCCACTCACCTCTCTCTCTCTCTCTCTCTCTCTCTCTCTCTCTCTGTCAAATCTTAAAAAAAAAATAAAGGTTGAATAATTTCTAAAGATCTTTCCATTTCTACAAGTCTGTGTTTCTGTGATACTTAGTAGAAGGAAGAGCAGGCCTGGAACTGGATTTTAATGCCCACAGTCTTATCTTATGAAATGTAAATTGAGACTAATAATTGCATGCTTACATGAAGTGATTGATGATCACAAAAGTTAGTTGAAAATTTTACAAAAGCAAGCTATATCTAATTTACTTGAATAGTGGAACTGCCAGTGTTTCTGTTTCCTGGATACTCTTGCAGTTGAGACAGTATCTTCAGACTTGGCACACTACCAAGTAATACAAAATAAAATGACATCATGTCTGTTCTCAAGGCATTCAGTTGGGAATACTTAAATCTTTATGTACCACGGGACACCCAAGGATTTATTTAGCTAGTACTGATGAGAGCTGAGCCCCAAGTGTCACACTCACTTCAACTATATCTTTCCTCATTTTTCCCACTACAGTTAAACAACACTAAGTCCTGCAGTTGTATCCTATAAATTCATTTTTTCTTTCAACCATTACATGCTGAATTTGTATTATATCCAAAGCACTATACTAGGTGCTCCCCTGAAAATTAGACCTATAAAAATTTAGTCTTGGATTTGGTTTAGAGAAATTCCATTTTAAAGAAATAAGATTCTCACATATGAACTAATACATAAAATAGCATTAAATATATGTGTATATTCCTATGCTTTCAACTGTGGGTTTAAATCTTTTATTTACTCTGTGGTTTAGAAGAGATTGGAAGGAAAATAGCTCTGGGGGAAAAAATATGGATAAGCTTAGCAAATTGGTAAAGGGTTTCCCAGGAGGTTGATTGCAATTGATCAACAGATCTTAAGTTCTTGCCTGGTCAATTTCTAGGATGACTGTTTCAGCCCTGCCCTTTTACTGCTGCTGGGAGAATTCCAAATGGAAGTTCAGCCAGCAATGCTGCTATCAGTACTCTCTACACACTTTGCTCTCCCCATTCTATTCCCAACCCTTCATAAAAAGTTGAAGTGAAAATAATTCCTTGAGGAAAAGTCTAGTTGATATTTTGGAAAAAATAAACCCCTCTCTCCCCTCTTCTTCCCTCTGCCTCTGTGGGCACACACATGTGTATGTGTGTGTGTGTGTGTGTGTGTGAGAGAGAGAGAGAGAGAGAGAGATCACTTAGCAAAGTGGTAAGTAGGCACATGAATAATAACTTAGTTTCTCTCTTCAAAGGGAGGTCAGTTAAGTACAAATAATGAAATAATATACCAAATCTGAATACCCTGAGAAATAACAATAAAGCACTCTGGGAATAAAATATTTAGCCTGAAGTATCAGTTTCATAAAGGAGGCATAATTTGAGCAGGACTTTGAGGTAAAGGGTACGTGGCATGTTTATGAACCATAAAAAGTCCAGTTTGCTTGGTATTTGCTTAGAAGGAAATTGAGGGGGACGCCTGGGTGGCTCAGTTGGTTGGGCGACTGCCTTCGGCTCAGGTTAAGATCCCCGAGACCCGGGTTCGAGCTCCCTGCTCAGCAGGAAGCCTGCTTCTCCCTCTCTCACTCCCCCTGCTTGTGTTCCCTCACTGGCTGTGTTTCGCTCTGTCAAATAAATAAAATCTTAAAAAAAAAAAAAGAAAAGAAAAAAGAAATGTTTGTTTTTGTTTTTGTTTTTTTAAAAAGAAGGGCATTGAGGGAGAAGACTGGAGAGGAATGATGGAGCTAAAACCTGAAGATTCTTAAATAGGGATGAATTGGGCTTTGATTCAATAAGCAATTTGGAACCATTTGGCCAGAAAAGAAATCTGTTCATATGCACTCTATAAGATTTACCTTTTGTTCATGTGTATGAAGAAATGGATTGAGACAGTGAAATACTACATAAATTTAAGAGAAGTGTGAAAATAACGGTATTTATGAATAAATTTTATTGAATGCCCACCATGTACCCAGCATTGGAATATGTACTTTGCTTACTGTAATTTATATAATAATACTAAAAGACATTATTTTCTCCAACGTCTAGAAGAGAAATTGAAATCCAATTGGTTAATATCATCCATTCCACACTGTTCAAGAATGAGTGACAGACTTGAAATATGAATCCAAGATTACCTCCAAAATGAGTACTCTTTTTGCTGGACTGGTATTTCTTCCTTTTTCACCAAGAAGCTAGAATCAACAAGATACATAAATGATTTGCATTTGTTATGAGTAAAGGGTCGGGAAGCATCCTAATATTAATGGTTTGAGTCTAATGAACCTGGAGGAACACATTTAATTAGAGGAGATGTGGAGCCAGTAAATGACACAGAGAAGAAACAGAATAAGACATCTAGGAAAACTGTATGCCACGAAAAGAAAAGAGAGGGAGAACACAATAGGGTGACCAGCAGTCTACATGACTTGAGAAAATTTAAGGAGGTTTGCCATTTGGAAAAAAAAAATCTATTGCCAATGAATTAAACGATTATGAGGACACCAGTAGTCTTCAAAAAAGCATTTTCAGTTAAGTAATGCTAAGGGAAGCAGGTTTGCATGGGGTTAAGATATGATTGGATGGTAAGGAAGTGGAAGTAGTGAATATAATCTATTTTACAAAAAGAGTAGTATGAAAAGGCAAATGTTGATGTCTCGCTGAAAGTGAGTTGATTGTTTCTGTATTTAGGGTGCAGTCAACATTACTTTATAATAACACTCGAAATGGATATATGCAAGTAAACAGACCTTTGCAGTGTGAGTAGGAACTAGCTAGACAAATGTCAAGAGGGTATATGCAGAGCATTTTAAGTGAAGGGAAAAGAGAGTTTAATTTTTCCAGAGAACTAAAAGTAGTTTAGCATGTCTGAGCCAGATAGTAAGAAGGGGGAGGATTGAGAAATGGGACTAGAAAGATAGATGAAGCTCAGATCTTGAAGATCCATGATTTCCAGTTTAAGGAGTCTGGACTTTTATCGAGAAGGCCCTAGGGAACCATTGAAGAATGTTAAGTAGGGTAATCTTCATGCTCCATTATTGATTCATTATTGAATGTCAGTTACTTTCCCTATTAAAGGAAATGTTAAGGTTATCAGCTGGATTTCTGCATGAAGTGAATAGGAAGAGTTTTGACCACATAATCACATACCAACCATTGGCAGACTAAATTGAGTCGAAGAACCACTGAGCTGTCTTCCAAGAATGAAGCTTGTGGATGCCCAACGCTAACGGCAAAAGCTTTGATTACAAAAGTATCGATTAACTACAATGTGCTCTGCATTTCATATGATGACCTTCTAAAAATTTAAAAGTTGTCAAAACAAATTTACTTGATGTGATGTGGGCTTGGGGATAAGGGGATATTCACTTTTGTCTACCTGAAAGCACAGAAATCTAAATTTTTAGTCCTGTTTTTGCTGTGGGTATAAATTTTACCTTTTAAAAGAATGCATTAACTTCATGTTTAATAAAAATTTTTAGAGGAGGCAGAGTTTAAAATGAGCTTTGAATGAAATGAAGAGAGTAAATGCATAGATCAAAATTGCTAGACATTGTAGGTATAGTAGTAGAATTTGGGGAATCTGTTGTTTATTGACCTCCATAGTGTTCTACATGCCTGGACATTCTACACCCCACTCTTCACACTCAGATCACCAAGACTACCAACGTTAAGCCTTGACCAACAGGTTCTGGAGACTTCTCTGTCTCAGGGCTGCCTTGTGGGGTGACCTTTCCTGGTCTTAGTTACATTACTTGCAAAATAGTGTTGGACAAAAGAATTCTGAAATCCCTTCCTCTAAGCTTCTTCCAATTTTTGTGTTTGATTCTATGTTTTTGTCAAATAAAGAGGGCAAAGGGTGTATTAGTAGACCTGTGTTTTTACTTCATGTGTCAATACAGTAGTTCTTCCCACATATTTCACAGCACACATCACTCTTTTTCTCTGGAACCCACATTTGATCAGCTAATTTTGGGTGAGGGTTCATTATCCTTTGAACAATACTAAACAAACCTGAAGGTCCTAGGGCTTAGGGCAAGGAGCCTGATGGATGTGATGGGCCCAGGAGCAGAGGCTCAATTGTGCATGGTATGCAGAGGTTCTTGGTGAACATTTTCTGACAACCAATACTTAACTTTCTTTCCAGAGAAAAGATTTTACAAAGTTCTACATAAGCAAGTTGATAGTCTTAGAGCAATTACGTTTCCTTAAGAATTATGTCCTTGTAAATGACAGTGCTGCATATAAATAAATGAATAATAATGACAAATAGCCTGGATATCTGGCATATAGCAGTTACCTTTAAATTAATTGAAAAAAAAATTAATGTAAAAGTGAAATATCTGGAGTGACAAGGCACTGCACAGTATAATTTCTATCAAATTGCCTTATTCCACTTTCTTCTAAAGAATTTGTCAGCTCAAGTTGATCTAAGGGCATTACTGAATTTGAATTCAAATGTAGTTCAAGCCCAAGTTTTAAAAAATGAAGTCCTTGGGCTCTGAGCTCCTGATATGCTTTTGTACCTGAAGATGATAATCCAAATCATATTGAGCTGCACTACTACAAGACTTTTCATTTGATGTCAAAACAACTTCACATTAATAGTGCTTGATCCATCACTAAAATCCAAATAAAGGTACTGTCACTAGGAAGAAATATGGCTATACCTTGGCATATCTTACATTAACAAAGAATGCAGAAATAACTTTATCTTTAAAAAGTTTATATACAAAGTGGATGTTAGCTAACTGGATCATATATACATTTTATTCACACACATATTATGAGTGGTTTTATTTGTATTTTCTAACTTTTTTCTATTATAAACATACCATGTAAAAAATGTATGCAAATATATAGCAAAGGAGTTGTCATTTGAGGGAAGCCTATTTTTTTAAAGGCTTTACTTATTTATTTCAGAGAGAAACACACCTGGAGAGGGAACATAAGCAGGGGGAGTGAAAGAGGGAGAAGCAGGCTACCTGCTGAGCAGGGAGCCCAATGCAGAGCTCAATCCTGGAACTCCAAGATCATGACCTGAGCCAAAGGCAATGCTTAATGACTGAGTCACCCAGGCACCCCGAGGGAAGCCTATTTTGAATCTGACTATAAGGCAAATAAATACCTCTTATGTTCCTCATAAACCTAGATTTTCATCTTATAAAGCCCATTTAAGGTGCAAAAAATGATACAGTCATATCAGGAATGAACAGTTTGCCAAAAGAGAATATGCAATCCCTGAGTGTTCCAGGGGAAGTATGAAACAAGTTTTTCAAAAAGAAGTTATCCTATGGATTTTTTTTGTTAAGGTGTATTCCTGGTAGACCTAGACAAGGAAGCAGCTATGTTGGAAGATTTAAACGTGCAGGGGCAGGGTGGGGGTTGGGTGGCTCAGTCAGTTAAGCATTTGACTTCAGCTCAGGTCATAATCTCAGGGTCCTGGGATTGAACCCCACACTGGGCACCCTGCTCAGTGGCGAGTCTGCTTGTCCCTCTGTTCCTTCTCCTGCTCGTGTTATCTCTCAAAAAATAAATAAAAATTTTAAAAGCAAATAAACATGGAGGAGGGTAAGGTTAAGGCAGGGATCAAGAAGGAGGAAGGATGAGAACTGCTTAACATAGCCCAGTGGAAGGGCTATAAGCAGAGCTTGTATTCAGCTGGTACGTATTAGTATCACCAACACATGTGTTAAAATACCCATACTAAATAGCAGCTACTTTGAATGTCTCCACCACTCTAGCTGATCAGGTACTTCCCCTTGACTTCTCCACATTCTAGCCCCTAAAGGGGTAACAACTTATACAAAGGGTCCCGGGACCCTGGTCTTGTGCAACAGCCGGCATCTGGTCTGATACCGGGAATCTTTTCTGTTTGATGAGTCCCGGTGCTTTTGAGTACTGTCAAATATTTTGAGTACCAGTCCTGCCTATAAGGTAAGGATAGGGAACTGGTCCTTGCATCAATACACGAGGAATCATTTAAAGGAAAAAGCAGGTGTTTTCCACCAACAAGCTATATTCCTGGTAGGGCAAATTATAAGGCAGACTTGGTTGGTCTTTGACAGCCACTTTCAACCTCTCAGGTACCCCTCCTCCCCTTTCCCACCAACTCTGTGTGCCACTACAGACCTTGCTCTGTAACTTTCTCAAATACTCATCTGTTGAACTTCTCTCCTGGTCTATCACTTTAAAGTGCAATCAATCAACACTGGGTTTTCATGCCTCTATCAGAGTGTCCAGAATTTTCAAGGGGACCATAGACTAAGAAAAGGGATCAAATTTATTTTTGAATGGTAGCTATGTGTAGAATTCCAGGCTAGCACTAATTTTCTTTGACCACATCAAAGCTGTACCAGTCTACACTTTTCTGATGTGCTGTTAAAGTCCATTATCAGTTGCTCCTTTGAAGATAACTTTTTTCTCTGGTTGCTTTCCTAGATTTTCTTTATGTCTTAGTTTTCTGCAGTTTCATTATGAATTGTGTAGGCATGGGTTTCATTCTATTCTTCTTAGAATCCAGTGAGTCTCTTAAACCTGTGAAGAGGTGTCTCCTCTCAGTTCTGAGAAATTCTCAATCTCTATGCTAGTTTCTCTTCCATCTCTTCCTGGATGGCAGCATTAGAACTCTGTACCATATTCTCCACATCTCCTACACACTTTTGTGTATTTTTTTTCATTCTCTCAGGACTGTATTCTGTATAAGTTTTTCTGCCCCATGTTTCAGTTCATTATGTCTCCCTTGTATTATTGATATGTCACAAAAATGATCATTGAGTTTTTATTTCAACTACTGTCTTTTTTATTTTTAGTTTGGTTCTTTTTCAGATATGGGGCATAACTTTTTATAGTCTCCTTTTAGTTATTTTCAACATTGTCATTTATTTCCACAATCATATAGACATAATTGTTTTTAAACCTAGGTCTAATAGCTGAAGTCTTTATGGGTCTATTTCTTCTCTCTTGTTTTGCTGATTTTTATTCCCTTGATGCTTGATTATCTTTGATTGGAGAATTAACTGGTCACTGTCCTTAAATTATTTATGGGGGTACTCCAAAGCCTAATTTGAGTGTCCCCCCCTCCCCCCACAGCCTTTATTTTGGTTTTGCCAGGCACCTAGGAGCAATAACAATTAAGATCTCTTCATATCAAATTC